>JBBPBX010016595.1:0-25144 GCA_038048925.1 Garcialebias charrua | reverse complement strand
CACTTTTTCCAGTGGTTAATGTAGTGAACCAGGATATCAGGGCTCCACGGACATTTTGTTTTACTGCTCTCATGCAAACTCATGGTAAAGATTCACTTGCTGGATATTATTTAGCTTACCGTATTTTTGCTGCATAATTCACAGTTTTTGCATAATTTACGTGCCCTGCAACCTATAGATGGAAGCAACATATTTATGGATTTTTTTCCATATTTATAAACCATTTTTGCCTGAGATATGACTGTTTTCATTCATTCTGACTGGAAAAAAAATTGAGCAGTACCATTTTCAGCCACTAGATGGCAGCTAAGTAGTAGTATCTGTATGGCATACCGTTGTATCATGTAATAGGTAAAAGTGGCTATAATGACAAATTCAAAAAAGTTCAAGACAAAAACAGCTGGACTTTATTTATTACACTTTATTGTTTTTGTCTTGAACTATTTTGAATTTACCATTTCCTGGATGACTGAGAATCTTCACCAGCTTTTAATGACTCAACCGGCCTGCCACAGTCTTCCACCTTTGTTCTGCTTGGAGCAAACGCCAAACCATCTGCACCGCCCCGGAAAAATGCAGCTAATTTGACCATTGAAGTGCATTTATTAAGCAAATTCTCAGACTGAAACACACCTTTACTATAATTTCAAGCAAACAAATAATTGTTTTAGGTGCTTTTCTTGATACAGTTTGAAGAAACGAGCAGCGTTCCTCTTTTTTTCTCCTTCTGTGCGCTCCTGGAGCACTGAGGCAGTGAATACTTTTGAAACGCAGCTGATTTGACCATCAAAGTTCATTTATTAAGCAAACGTTAGACTGAGACACAACTTTGCTATAAAGTCGAGCAAACAAATAATTATTTTTAAGTGTTAACCTTGTTAAATTCTTGTTAAAGTCCTCCCGCGCCTGCCATTTGGCAGCCAATCGATTTTTGGCACAACACCGACCCACATTTTCGGGTTGTCAGCGGTGACGCACAATAGATGAGACGTATACGGCGAAGCAAAAGATTTATGGATTCTTCCACTTTTTTAGACAAATATGACTGATGGGGTGGTGCGACGTATGCAGCAAAAAATACGGTACGCACAAAAGTTCTGCAAAAAGTCTGCAAAGACCAGTCCGTCTTTAAGCTGCCTCTGAACGTTTGCAAATCAAAGAGGGAGCCAGCCACGCCCCAATTAGACATGAGTTTTAAGAACATGGAGAGGCGAGGAGCAGAACTCTGCAGCACTGACTTTGAGAGTAATGCATTAAATGTGTGACATGTTTCCCTCACATTACTTACAAAACACAACAAATTAAGTTAGTTTAGTGCTCCTCTTTGTGGGGTCAACTCTTTTATTAACGTAGAGCTGCAGTTCATCATCACTGACCTTTACTCAGTAATCTATCCGTTTGCTGTTGTAACTTGTTCATCACATTACTGAGCCACAAAGCAAGCGTAACTGTTCCCATGTCAACCGTTTCAACTCTGACTGCCTCGCTTCACCGCTCAGAGGCACATCAGCAGTGGGTTGGCTTCAATCCCCCTTGCCACCTTGGATCAATCACAAATTATATACATTCTGCTAGAAGGTGTCTTAAGTCCCGGTTTGAAGTGTTTTGTGAATGTGCCTACTGTAATCAGTCATTCAGGAAGAAAATACTTTGTTTTTTTTGCTTGTTGACTCAGTTATGGACGTCCTTTCATCTGCCGTCACCAAAACACCATCCTGTTGCTTTAAGGCACCAGTGTTCACAACAACAGCAGAGTCCACCAGGGACAAATAGAACTTCAACAGAGAGAAGATTTCACTGTCCATAGATGAACTGATTGAAATTTTAAAGACCGTGTAAAGTGAATTTCAACATTTTCTTCAGCAAAAATTATAAATGTGATAATTGTAATCTTGTAAATGAGTAAAAAGTCTCAAAATTGTAGCTCAATTAATTTTGGAGTTATAGAGCAAACTGTGTATAAACATATTTCTATTTCAGGATTTTTTAGGCGTGTTTTAAACGTGACCGCGTTTCGTCACGCGGTCCTCATTAGTATAGCCCCACCCCCTGCAGCTCCAGCCGTATAAATGCGTTCTTCGGTGGAGCCGTTCACTCGCTACCGACCGTCTCCCTCCTGTACTCTCACTCCTTTTACGCATGGACTGCAGCTGCTCCATTGTGACATTTCTTTTTTTTTTTTTGCCAAAAGTCAAGTGATCACTTGAAGCTGTCACCATTCGCTTCCTCCTCCGAGGAGGAAGAATGAATGAACTTGTCACGAGTGAACTAAAGTCATGTCCAACGAGGCTGCACCAGGTTCTAAATATTTCCTGGTGTGCAGGTCTGCTGTGGGCTGAAGGAGAAGCGCTCCCTGTTTTTAATTTATTTTTTTAAAAGTTTTCATGAACATATAAACACAGAAAACCGCTGCGCAGCCCTCTGTCTTTTGCTGCTGGAGCGACCTGCACCTGTTTTCACATCCGCGCCCCCCCGCGCGTGTGTGTGTGTGTGTGAGAGCGCCGTGACTCTGCTGACACAGATGAGATAACTTATCAACGTGATTACTCTTTTTAATCACCAACACAGACCCCGCATGCGAGGTGACCGGCCAGAACTCAGATAAAAACAGAGCAGGTTTACTGCTGCTCCTTGTCTGCCTCTCGCTCAGGGCAGGGGCAAGACATGAGCGCAGTACTGTGCTGAAACCACGCCCACGTGCTGACACGCCCCCAGCGTTCCAGGGCAAGGCAAAATCATGTTTTTTCATGATTTTTGAGACTTAATTTTATAAGGAAATCAATGTTTTTAATCAGTCAGATTTATATGGGTGATTAATAACACATATTTATGCCGTGTGACAAAATAAAAACACACATTTAATTTCACTTTACACGGTCTTTAAAGATCCACTGACATGATTTTTTTTTACTATTCATAAAATTGCTCAAAATATATATATTTTAACATTTAAATATGTTAGTTTTTGCAAACAAAATGAAACCACTTTAATTTTGCTTTAAAAGTGATTTTGAACTTCAAGCCGTGTTTAATCTTGGGAAAACCGATTACACGCGAACGCACCATCTGTGATGTAGTGTGCAGAGTGAGAGGCAGAGCTCTGGGCTTGTCACAGTGCGCGGGTATGAGCAGCTCCACATGAAGGTAAGTCTGATACAGCATCAGACCTAAATTAGATCCTGTTGTTTCTTGTTCCATCACCCAAACTATTTTCTGCTTCCCAAAATGAAGACAAATAGCTCAAATCTTCACATAGATTGATAAATTTGTCGTGTTTTAAATTGGCCACTATTAAAGAGGCCAGAGCTCTGCCTCACACTCTGGACACTAGTCACAGATGGTGCGTTCGGGTGTAATCGGTTTTCCCATGATTAAACACGGCTTGAAGTTCAAAATCACTTTTAAAGCAAAATTAAAGTGATTTTTCATTTTGTTTGCAAAAACGAACATATTTAAATGTTAAAATATATATATATTGAGCAATTTATGAATAGTAAAAAAATCATGTCAGTGGACCTTTAAGAATCAGTGTTTTAAACAAACAACTTGTTGTGAAAAAGATCTCCTTACCATCTTCCAGGAATTGAATGTCTGAAGTGTCCAGGTTGTGATCCTTCTCAAACAGCTGTTTACCTGCGGAGACAAACATCAGACGTTCTTCACTCTGCCTCAAAACAGGAAGTGGCAGCACTGCAACACATTTACCTGTGAGCTTAGGTTTTCCAGCCTGCTCTTCCTCTTTCAGCTTTTTCCTTCTCAGCTCGGCCATATCCAGCTCAAAGTTGGCTTTCCACGCCAGGAAGTTCTCGATGGTCACCACCGTTCCCTGGAACGCCACCTGACAAAGAGATACAGAGAAAACTACTAACAGACTGTGACGGCCTAAACCAAAGGTCCAGAATACTTGGTTCTGGTTAAAACTGGTACCTTCTCGGCTTCTTCAGCTTCCCTCTCTCTTTCACGCTCCTCCTCTTCTCTCCTGTTCTTCATCTCATCCACTATTTCATTCAGTTTTTCCTGAACAGCTGTCACCAGAGTGAAGATCATGACCATACCCAGGTTTTCTTCAGCCTAAACACACACACACACACACACACACACACACAAATTGCAATGTGCTTAAACAAGGGAGATCCATTCAATTCCAGTTCAGATTTAGTTTTACAGTATTGTGTCAAACTGCTGTCTGCTTCCTGTCGACACAAGCTAGCTGCTACCAGTGTAGCTAGAAGGGCTGCACCAATAAATCGGCTGGCCGCCCTGATTTCCTTAATTTTGGGAAATTGGAAATCGGCCGATACTTGCATGAGAAATCAATTTCTTTAGTTTTATCAACAGTTGTCTGAACTTCATTTATATTTCAGAGCACTGCCTCATGGCCAGTGAAACAAGTTTGTATTGTTTCTAGGATATTGTTCAAGGGTTTGTTTTTCAATAAAATAATAATGGAAACCTGAAGGTGCATTGTGATCTTATAACACCTGACAGTGTCGCTTATAAAACTAAATCAGAATCAGACTTTTTAGAAATCGGTGATTGGTCAGAAAACTGCAATGGGTGCACCCCAGTAGCGGCGTTGGACTGAATCAAGTCAAAGCTGAAGAGGGGTGAAGAATGCAGTCATTATTTCTGACGTACCCTTTTTCAAGTTTGCTGCTACAAAAAGTTAAAGGTATTGTGACATGATGCTAAAACATATACATCTTTAGAAAGAGGAGCTACTCAGCTTTGATTTTTTTGTACAGATGCTTCGAATAATTAATATATAAAAGTATTTTTTTTTATAAAATAGTTTTAATGACGTAACTCTGCAGTGCGGGTGGAGAAAGGAGGGGTCAAACGCAAACGCATTTTTATGACGCAATGTATTGAACGCACATTGTAAATAACAATGGCAGAGAATATAGAAACCGAGGAGTTAAGCAATTTAAGTTTAGATTTGAGTGATTTGTCTTCAGTTTGGGAAGCCGAAGTTAGTTTGAGTGATGAACAAGTAACAGCTGGTTCTAATGTAGGTCTGCAGCCGTATTTATTTGAGTCTTACCGTTCAGGGAGCGAGGGGTTAGGGTTGTTTGTCCATTCTTGACAAAGTTTTTCATCTTTTGGGAAAGTGAAAAGGCTCTCTTGTTCACTAGCGATATTAGAACACCCAAATGCGACACAACATACCGGCATTTTTCAAGTTTTACCCAAAAAAATGGTGATCTTGAACAAAATGAAACTGCGTTCTAATAGCAGCTGCAGACTGCTTCATGTCCCTACGTCACATGACGTCGCATGCGGAAGTACCCGGATTTCCCGTGACGAAACATGGCGCCAAGTTTTAAATCACTTTGAAACAAATTTTCATTGATTTATCATTTTGCTTGTAAAAACGAACATAGTTGAATGATACAGCATATATATGTTGTGCCACTTTATGCATAGTTCCAACATCATGTCACAATACCTTTAAGATTCACTAAACACTACGGTACATGCTTTTGATAACATTTGATGCTAGAAAATGGATTAAAAAACACAAGTTCACATTCAAACCTAACCTGAAGTGAAACAAAACACTCCTCAGAAATAAGAACTTTAATCTTCAACAAGCACTAAAGTGCTGAATTGTTGGAGCAGCAAGTTTCTGATCTTTTTAAGTCAAAAACATCCAGAGGCTGCAGGAACCAGATTCTGTCAGCAGGGGGCAGAGTGTTCATGCTCCGTTTATTTTAAGTTAACAGTTTAGCAGCAAATAACAAATTGACCATTATAGCTCTGTTGCATCACCCCCATCACCACACATAAACTTGAATTATTTGTTTTGTCAACTCCACCATCATATAGCCATCTGACAATGTTCCCTCTCTTTCAAGGGCAGAAACTTAAGAAAATCACTGAATCGTTCAAGGAAACAGCAGAGCTGCTGCTACAAATAAACATCAGCTGCTACAGAAGGCCAGATGTCCAAAAAGGAAGTGAATACACATAAGTGTTTTTTTCACAGTGAGATTCTAGAGCAGTGGTCCCCAAACTTTTTCCTGTGAGGGCCACATAACTTTTCCCTTCGCTGGTGGGGGGCCGGAGTCAGTTTTTAACAGGAAAAAGTGTGACGATTGCAGGAGTGCCTAAATCAGGGGTGCCCAACCTTTTTTGAACCAAGAGTTACTTTTGAAGTCGGCAGTTTGCCGAGAGCTACTCGTCCAGTCTCAGTATCAAAAAACAAAATTTTTCATCTCCCTACTCCTCACTTCTTTAAAGTAAATAAAACAGAACGTAATGTGTTGCTAGTTTTATTTAATTAAAGTATTTTATCAAAGTAAAATGACGCAATATTTGAAAAGCACACCATATTTTTTAAAGAAACGAATAAACAATGAACTGAACAATATAAAACTCCCTCATTTACACTAACTATTTACAAAAAGTGACTTACAAAGGTGCAGATTTACAAATCTCCAACAACTATTTCAAACCTCAATAAAACCTAAATATCAAAACTAGGCAGCTGCTCTGTGCAGCAGGATGGTGTCATCTGGTGCAAGCTGTATAAAATAAATGTGTCTCTACCTTAGTGGCACTTCTGACACTGAGAGGAGGAGGCGCGGGGCAGTATGAGGTGGAGGCGCAGGCAGGTCTCCAGATGATCATCAGTCATTGTGGATCTGTTTTTGGACTTGATGATTTTCATGTGTGAAAAAGCAGACTCACACAGGTAGGTAGATCCAAAAAGTGCTGTTAAGTTCAAAGCACATCTTCGGATGTAAGGATACTTTTCTTCTGAGAGCAGACTCCAGAACTCTCCATCCACGCCAGGTGATACTCGAATTACAGATGAGGCAAATAGACTTTGAATTAGAATAAACAAAAAAATACTCCTCCTCCCACTCTGTGTGAAAATAATATTTATGTGAAAGGGAGACAATTCAACTTACTCCTTCATCTTTAAAAACTGTGTTAGGATATGCTAAGTACTTGGTGACCGTACAGTACTGTACATGTATTCATTTGTAAAAAAAAAAAAAAAAAAAAAAAAATTTTTTTTTTTTTTTTACTATTGTTCTGGGGGCCGGACCAAATGTGGGGGCGGGCCGGATGCGGCCCGCGGGCCGTAGTTTGGGGACCACTGTTCTAGAGTTTTACAACTGTGGAGGAGACGTGTCAGTCAGTGTGAGTGTGGTCATTAAATGAGAAGAATAGACATATGTTTAGACAAAATAATACTCTTTCAGAGTGTTTGCACTTGGAAATATCAATGATACACTAATTGTCTTGTGAGATCATCTCTGAACAATTTTACCACCTGCCGACAAAAACAGAAAGCAGACGATAATGTTTTGACTTTGTCTGTGGGTATGTATGTACAGGTGCTGGTCATAAAATTATAATAGCATGAAAAAGTTGATTTATTTCAGTAATTCCATTCAAAAAGTGAAACTTGTATATTATATTAATTACACACAGACTGATATATTTCAAATGTTTGTTTATTTTAATGTTGATGATTATAACTGACAACTAATGAAACCCCCAAATTCAGTATCTCAGAAAATTAAAATATTACTTAAGACCAATTAAAAAAAGATTTTTAGAAATGTTGGTCAACTGAAAAGTATAATAATAACAATAAACTTTATTTGTATAGCACCTTCCTACAATGCCTTGCATTGACCCAGGTGCTTAACAGGACAGAAAATATAAAAACCGGTACAATAAATCAGTGAGTATGAACATGAAAAGTATGAACATGAAAAGTATGAACATGAAAAGTATGAACATGAAAAGTATGAACATGAAAAGTATGAACATGAAAAGTATGAACATGAAAAGTATGAACATGAAAAGTATGAACATGAAAAGTATGAACATGAAAAGTATGAACATGAAAAGTATGAACATGAAAAGTATGAACATGAAAAGTATGAACATGAAAAGTATGAACATGAAAAGTATGAACATGAAAAGTATGAACATGAAAAGTATGAACATGAAAAGTATGAACATGAAAAGTATGAACATGAAAAGTATGAACATGAAAAGTATGAACATGAAAAGTATGAACATGAAAAGTATGAACATGAAAAGTATGAACATGAAAAGTATGAACATGAAAAGTATGAACATGAAAAGTATGAACATGAAAAGTATGAACATGAAAAGTATGAACATGAAAAGTATGAACATGAAAAGTATGAACATGAAAAGTATGAACATGAAAAGTATGAACATGAAAAGTATGAACATGAAAAGTATGAACATGAAAAGTATGAACATGAAAAGTATGAACATGAAAAGTATGAACATGAAAAGTATGAACATGAAAAGTATGAACATGAAAAGTATGAACATGAAAAGTATGAACATGAAAAGTATGAACATGAAAAGTATGAACATGAAAAGTATGAACATGAAAAGTATGAACATGAAAAGTATGAACATGAAAAGTATGAACATGAAAAGTATGAACATGAAAAGTATGAACATGAAAAGTATGAACATGAAAAGTATGAACATGAAAAGTATGAACATGAAAAGTATGAACATGAAAAGTATGAACATGAAAAGTATGAACATGAAAAGTATGAACATGAAAAGTATGAACATGAAAAGTATGAACATGAAAAGTATGAACATGAAAAGTATGAACATGAAAAGTATGAACATGAAAAGTATGAACATGAAAAGTATGAACATGAAAAGAATGAACATGAAAAGTATGAACATGAAAAGTATGAACATGAAAAGAATGAACATGAAAAGTATGAGCATGTACAGCATCAGTGCAGCGTGGCGTCGATCAGTCTGTGTCACTGCTCAGGTGTTATGAGAGCCCAGATTGCTCTGATAGTGATCTTCAGCTCTTCTGAATTGTTGGCTCTGGTGTATCACATCTTCTTCTTCACAACACTCCATACATTTTCTATGGGGTTGAGGTCAGGATAGTTTGCTGGTCAATTAAGAACAGAGATACCATGGTCCTTAAACCAGGTACTGGTAACTTTGTCACTGTGTGCAGGTGACAAGTCCTGTTGGAAAATGAAATCTGCATCTCCATAAAGTTGTTCAGCAGCAGGAAACATGAAGAGCTCTAAAACTTCCTGGTAGACGGTTGTGTTGACCTTGGACCTCAGAAAACACTGTGGACCAACACCAGCAGATGACATGACACCTCAAACCATCACTGACTGTGGAAACTTGACACTGGACCTCAAGCAACATGGATTCTGTGTCTCTCTTCTTCCTCCAGACTCTGGGACGTTGATTTCCAAATGAAATGCTAAATTTACTTTCATCAGAGAACATGACTTTGGACCAGTCAGCAGCAGTCCCAGGAGAGACGCTACTGACACTGTCTCTTCTTCAAGAGTGGTTGACACAAAGAATGTGACAGCTGAATGCCATGTCTTGCATACGTCTGTGTGTGGTGGTTCTTGAAGCACTGACTCCAGCTGCAGTCCACTCTTTGTCAATCTCAACATTTTGGAATGGGTTTTGTTTCACAGTCCTCTCCAGGGTGCAGTTATCCTTGTTGCTTGTATGCTCTTTTTTCTGCCACATCGTTTCCTTCTCCTCTCTGTTAAAGGTTCAGTATGCAGTTTCTGTAGAACTGCAGCAGTTAGAAATATTTTCAACAGGCAAAGCATTCTGATCCCTCCCCCTCAGAGCCATATGTGGCTCTGCCCCCTTGTGGTCTGTTGAATTTCAAATTCAAGCTCTGTTTTTATTGGCTGATTCAAATTCAAGCTCTGTTTTTATTGGCTGATTCAAATTCAAGCTCTGTTTTTATTGGCTGGTTACAAACTCTGTTTTTATTGGCTGGAAAATGGCGGGTCACCTTTTCTTTTTAGAAATGCTTATTTACCACCTGGAGAAGCAAGGGGACAATATTTTTTTTAATTTTTTTTCAGAGATTACCTGGCTAACATCAGTCTGTCAGGAGGTAGTGACAGAGTGAAGAAATATGTTCATAAAAAAAGCTACATACTGCAGCTTTAATGTGCTTGGACACAGAGCTCTGTGAACAGCCAGCCTCTTTAGTAATGACCTTTTGTGTCATGCCCTCCTTGTGCAAGGTGTCAATGGTCGTCTTTTGGACAACTGTCAATTCAGCAGTCTTCTCCATGATTGTGTAGCCTACAGAACTAGACTGAGATCATTTAAAGGTCTTTGCAGGTGTTTTTTGAGTTAATGAGCTGATTAGAGTGTGGCACCAGGTGTCTTCAATATTGAACCTTTTCATAATATTCTAATTTTCTGAGATACTGAATTTGGGGGTTTCATTAGTTGTCAGTTATAATCATCAACATTAAAATAAATAAACATTTGAAATATATCAGTATGTGTGTAATGAATGAATATAATATACAAGTTTCACTTTTTGAATGGAATTACTGAAATAAATCAACTTTTTCACGATATTCTAATTTTATGACCAGCACCTGTCCATTAGCAAAGAGTTTTAATGACACTAGCAGAAAGTCATTATTGGATTATTTCATCTACAACCGATTAGCAGCATTTGAAGTGTGACATTTCACAATATTACACAAGATTTATTTTCAAGGTTTGACTCAAAGGCTACAATTCAATTCTCATCATAGGACGATCTAAGTGTAAAACTCTGACATGTCGGGCAGTGAGTCATCTACAGAAATAATGTGAAGCCTTAAAGGTCCACTGACATCATCTTACAAATGTGCATGAAATGATAGAAGATATACCGTATACAGTACAGTACACTTATATTGTATCATTCAACTATGTTCGTTTTTGCAAACAAAATGATAAATTAATGAAAATTCCTTTCAAACTGAGTTTAAAATTAAAAACCGCTTTTCTCTCTGAAACAACTACAAGCGAATGCAACATTTGTGACGTTGCGAGGAGAAGACTTTAGAACGCCCCATATAAATATTCATGGCGAACAAAGTCTTACAACAAAAAAAAGGCGATCTGGCTGAGAATGAATATGCGTTAATGGCAGACGAAGACTGAAGGTCCTGCTCCCTACGTCACAAATGTTGCACTCGCTTGTAGTCGGATTTTTCAGAGAGAAAATCGGTTTTTAATTTTAAACTCAGTTTGAAAGGAATTTTCATTAATTTATCATTTTTGTTTGCAAAAACGAACATAGTTGAATGATACAAGATATATATCTTGTATCATTTCATGCAAATTTGTAAGATGATGTCAGTGGACCTTTAAATCTCTGTTATTTCTTGAATCTCTACAGTGAACACAAATCAGTTTGTGTCAGAACACATGATGAAGTGATGAAGTGTGAACATGGGCGAGCCCAATCACCACAGACCTGCTGCTGCAGTAAGGACAGGATCTCCTCCGTGTCCCGGTCCTCCAGGTTCTCCTGGGAGTGGATCTCCCACAGAGGAGGCTCATCGGGGTATCGTGCCACATATGTAAACTTTAATGTTGTTTCCACAGCTGCAATTAGAAAACAGCAAGGTCTTCTTCATGCTCTTACATGGTGGTAATGTTCCAGGTGAAGATGTGTACTCACTTTCACCGTTTTCTGCTGCATCTGATGTGACAGTGATGGTGAAGGTGGTGGGGTCTTCAGAGAGCACTGCAGCACAGGAACAGGCATGAGACATGAAACATTAAACATGAGACATTAAACCCTGACCAGGCAACTTCACAGTGACACAGTCTTAAAAACAACAGCTCAGCTGATGCACTCAGGCAGTCAGGACTGAATGGCTCAAATAGTCAAACTACAGAAAAACTACCGGCGTTAGTTTCAGCAGCTCCCTTCTGTCTCTACAGGTGTGTAACAATCGCTGCTTACTCTAAATTCATATTCCACTTTAAACGAGAAGCTGCATTCACTGCATGTTTCAGGTCTCTCTTGTAAACGAGGCTCAATGGGACTAACTTGTCTAAATAAAGGTCGAATGAAAAGTCACTACATGTGGCTCAGTCTGCTAACGCCAACGAGCTAGTTGAAGCTAGCTCCAGTATTTTAAAGTCGCTGTTCCAACCTGTAAACGAGTCCGGATAGATGGACTCAATGGCTTCAAGTTCATTTCTTTGCTCTTCCGCGTAGTCGGTCATTTTGAACAATATTTGGATTTAAATAAAACCATCACAGAGGCGCTGGAACTGAGCTGCGATCGATCACATCGATACTCGAACTGCTGGCCTGCGCACTGCGCAGGCGCACTGTCCACTATCTTCCTCTTGTGTTTGTGGCGGGTGGCATCCAACGTTAAGATGCATTATCGCCATCTACTGTGCAGGAGTGTGGGCAGAGTGTTAGCTACTACCTACCTAATCTATATTGTATAGTTTTGTTTCCTTTAGAAATTTAATCAATGTCATGTTTAACTAATACCCTGTCTACTCTTAATGTCTCCATCCCATGTTTTCTTACTTCCTGTTTTAAAGTTTCTCTATTCACCCTATATTTTTCACATTGGACTACAGCCAGATGTTCTACTGTCTCCATGTCCATGCCACATTCACATTTACCTGTTTGGTGTTTGCCTATCAAATGTAAATTTTTATTTAATACTGTGTGTCCAATACATACCGGTAATCTTGTCATCACCACTTGATCCTTTCGACTTCCTCCGGCCATTTCCATTCTCCCTACTTTCTTCTTCTGTATCTGAAACAGATGACGACCTTTAGTCTCCTCCTCCCAGAGTCGCTGCCATTCAGAGTTAACTTGGTTTTTAATAGATGTTATTTCAGATTTACCAAATGTGATTTCCATGATTCTAACTTGTTTTAGAGATAATTTAGCAAGATGGTCTGCTGCATCATTCCCCTCTATATTTTTATGAGCAGCTATCCACATGAATGTAACCTTTAGCTTGTGTCAGTCTAAATATATATATATATTTTTTTTAATTAAAGTTTATTCATTTTACATATTTAAGAAAAACAACATAAAAGATAATGGAAAAAAAAACCATTTCATAAATATGAGAAAAAATCAAAATACATAAAATGAAAGTCAGAGTCAGAGTCAGAGAGTCTTTATTGTCATTTGCACCGCATGTGGTACATGTGATGAAAACGAGATTATGTACACGGGGTCCCAGTTACATCCAACAACAAATGCAAGAGAAAAACAGTAATAACATCTAGAATTAACTAAGAAAAACATCAACTAGTAATACACTAAGCCTAATATAGTGGGAATAAACAGCAGCACGAACATGAGTTTGTATGAGCAGATGGTCACAGATGAACACAGATGAACACAGCAACAAGAAAACAGATCAGCATCAGTATGATGTGATATTTTGCAGTGTTTATTTTTTATTTTATTTTTATTTATTCATGAGTCTAACAGCCTCAGGGTAGAAGCTGTTCCTCAGTCTAGTGGTTCTACACTTGATGCTCCTCAACCTCCGTCCTGAGGGGAGTGGGGCAAAGAGTGAGTGTGCTGGGTGAGTGAGGTCTTTCATGATGCAGGTGGCTCTTTTCCTGCATCTGGAGGTGTGAAAGTTGGCAGAAAGAAGAAAATTTTCTTATTTTGTCTGCCCCTTTTTTCCAAAACAAACAAACAAACAAAAAAAAAAATTTACAAACAAGCAATTCAAACAATTTACTACCAAAAACAACAGATCAATTTAGTAACATTACACATTCAGTAATCAACAAATAGATTAGGATGCTTTACTTATGGCTTTAGTATTTTGCTAGCAGTCTAGACTTAATACTTTTTTTGAATTTCATCACAGAGTTTGCATCTTTAACATCTTTTTCCAAAACATTCCACAATTCCACTCCCTTATTCGAAATAAAACGCCCCTTCAAACTAGTCCTATATCTAGGTTTAACAAACATTTCAGTTCCTTTTAAACTGTAACAGCTTTTTCTCTTAATGAAAAACATTTGAACATTTGTGGGTAGCACATTCATATGAGCTTTATGCATTACTAACAAAATATTATAATCAACCAATTCACAAAATTTCAATAATTTGAGTTGTTTAAATAATACATTTGATGGATGACGATAAGGCTTTCTAGCAATAATTCTAACCGCTCTTTTCTGCAAAATAAAAATAGAATTTGTTATAGTTGAACAGGCTTTACCCCAAACCTCCACACAATAAATTAAATGTGGAACAAAAATTGAATTATATAGCAAATAAAGAGCCCTATCATTTAACAAGTCCTTTAGTTTATACAATACGCCAATAGATTTAGATAACTTAGTTTTAACAAAATTTACATGCTGTTTCCACGACAATCTCTCATCAACAATTACACCCAAAAACTTTACCTCATCCATCTAAAAAAGCTAAGTCTGGTCCTCTGGACATTTGAATGTCCAGAGGACCAGACTTAGCTTTTTTAGATTTTTCTACCTGGATAATTGAGCATGCATCAGAGTATTTACCTCATCCACTCTACTTAGTTCATCACCATCAATTTTGATAGAAAATGTATCTGTTTTATTTTTGCTAAATAACATATAGTTAGTCTTATCTAAATTTAATGATAACTTATTTAAACTAAACCAAGTTTGTAATTTTGAGATCTCCTCTTTTAACAACTCAAACATTTGTTTCAAATCATAACCAAAACAAAAGAAGGTGGTATCATCAGCAAAAAGAACACACCTTAAAATACCAGACACTTTTACCAAATCATTTATATACAAAATAAAAAGCTTAGGTCCCAGTATAGAACCCTGAGGGACTCCACATGTGATTCTGTTGAGTTTTGATCTGGTATTGTCTATCTGTACAAATTGACTTCTATCCTCCAAATAGCTAGATACCCATTTCAAAGTCAGTCCTCTAACACCATATTTATTTAACTTCTCGAGGAGAATAGTGTGATCAACTGTATCAAAAGCTTTCTTTAGATCAACAAACAAACCCACACAGTGTTGCTTTTGATCAACAGCAGTGGAAATTTGTTCTGTCAATTCCATAAGAGCCATAGAAGTAGAGTTTTTAGATCTAAAACCATATTGGCTGTTGGTTAAAATGTTATAGTCATCAAGAAATTTGTCTAATCTAATCACAAATAATTTTTCAAGAATTTTAGAAAATTGTGGTAATAAGGAAATTGGTCTATAATTATTGAATATAGACTTATCACCATTCTTGAAAATAGGGACAACCTTTGCTACCTTCATATTATCTGGAAAAACACCACTTGAAAAAGACAAATTACATATGTACGTGAACGGTTCAATGACAGAAGACATTATGTCTTTTACAACCAACATGTCCATATCATACCAGTCCTTAGATCTTTTATCAGAAAATTTTTTGTGACCATCATTATTTCATCCTTATCAGTTTCATATAGAAACATAGTATTTTTATGATTATTAAGCAAGTAGCTCACATTTTTATCAACTTTTGGTATTGTTTTGGCCAGGTTTGATCCCACATTCACAAAATAGTCATTAAATTCATTAACAATTTCATCGTTATCGTAAATTTCCTTACCACTTTTCACAAAACATCGTGATAAACTAGTTCCTTTCTTGTGTTTATTCAGAACATTATTTATAACTCGCCATGTTGATTTTATTTCACCATTTGTTTTGTTTAGTTGTTCACTGTAATATTCCCTCTTTTGTTTCCTTATGATTCCCACCAGTTTGTTTTTGTACTTTTTGTATTTGTTTTCAGCCTCAGGAGTTCTATGCTTCAAAAAACAAGAGTACAAATGATTCTTTTTTCTGCAAGCGTTTCTCAGTCCTGTTGTCATCCATGGATGATCTACAGTACCTTTTTTTACATAATTTTTTTGAACACAGTTTTTCTTATACAACACATTTAAAATGTTCATAAATTCATCATATGCTTTGTTCACATCTTCAACATAGACATCGCTCCAATTTTGTTTTGTTAAATCCCTTTTTAGTCTATTTAATGCTTTAATTGATGTATTTATTATTGTTTTCTTCTCTGCAGTTTTATTTGAATTTATAACCTCTTTATTGTAAATTGTAAAAACTGGTAAATGATCACTTAGATCAGTCATCAAAATACCACTTAGTATATTTGCATCAGTTATATTAGTAAATACATTATCAATTATTGTAGAACTGTGTGTTGTTATTCGTGTTGGATTTGTTATCGATGGAAATAAATTTATACTATACATTGAATTTATGAATGTACTTGAATCTGTCTCATTACCCAGATCAATATTGAAGTCACCACAGAAAAAAACTCCTTTATTTCTGCTCTTTAATAGTGACTCCATAATTTTTTCCGTAAACAAGTCTATATTGGATCCTGGTGATCGGTAAACACAACTTATTATAATGTTTTTGTCATTCTCATTTATTATTTCTATTGATATCATTTCCATGATGTTATCTACAGTCATCGACATTTCCCTAATGAATTTACATTTTATTTCATTTTTAATAAATATAGCAACTCCTCCACCTCTTTTTGTTTTTCTGTTCATATGGTACAATTCATAACCTTCGATGTATGCATTTTCTGTATTAACGTCATTTAACCATGTTTCTGATAAAGCTATAATTGTAAAAGTTTTATTTAATTTATTTAGGTAATCTGTTATAATTTCATATATTTCATATACCAATTCCTGATGACTTGTGGATGAGAAATTTAAAATAGTCATTAACACTGTCCACTATGGAAAGCCATCAGGCCAAAATTAGCCTGAAAATTTATGTGACTTTGACGCTGAAACTACGTCGTAATAACGCGTAAACAACACAAACCTTACGCGTTATTTTAAGGCTCAAATTCACCTGTTCATGTCCCATTGCACTTCTTCACTTGGAGTTAAACGGTAAATGGACTGTAATTATATAGCACCTTTCAATTATGGAAATACTCAAAACTCTTTACACTACAATTTGTGCCCTCATTTACCCATTCATACAGCACTCTAACGGCTTAGTGACGGCTTGTGGATTCGAACCCCCAACTCTCGCGAGGAGGACTGCTCTAACCACTCAGCCACCCCAGTTGTGTCTCTTATCATTGGTTCAAAAAAGGCGTTCAATACAAGATCAACTGGACTTTATTTGTTACAGAAGACGTTTCGCTTCTACATACCCGGTACTGTATGTTGGTGCGTGACTCCTGTTATAACTCCACGCGCACACAGTCTGTTTCATTGAATTGATAAAGCTCCTCGGATGAGAAGCGAAACGTCTTCTGTAACAAATAAAGTCTAGTTGATCTTGTATTGAACGCCTTTTTTGATTTTATCATGTCCTGGACGACTGAGAATCTTCACCAGCTTATCATTGGTTGTTTCAGCTCAAGGGCTAAACCCCTTTAGAACTAGAGGAGGTGCCTCCCTCCCTTCACCGACCAAATAACTCACAGTTTTGAACACGGGATTAGTTTAGGGACCACATGTAATAAATAAAGTACGCCCCGACGTCTGCTTTTTCGAACGGGATAACCAAAGCCTGAGATTCAGCTGAAATTTACGGACATCTTCCAGATAATGATGTTAACAACTTCTCCTCCTCCACCATAACCCTCAGCACTGGCTCTCCTCAAGGATGTGTGCTGAGCCCCCTTCTGTTCACTCTGCTCACATATGATTGTACAGCCACACTTCCAGGCTGTCATATTGTTAAGTTTGCAGATGATACAGCGGTGGTGGGATGCATCACAAACAATGATGAGTCCAGCTACAGACAGGAGGTGGAACACCTGGAGAGCTGGTGCAAAGAGAATAATCTTCACATGAATGTGAAGAAGACAAAGGAGATGATTGTGGACTTCAGAAGGAATAAACACACCCACGCCCCACTGAAAATAGGTGGATCTGCAGTGGAAGTGGTCTCCAGCTACAAATACTTGGGTGTACACTTGAATGATAACCTCAGCTGGACCAACAACACCACCAGCCTGATCAAGAAAGGTCATCAAAGACTCTACTTCCTCAGACGACTGAGACGTGCTGGTCTGAGCAGCCCAGTTCTCACCTCGTTCTACAGGTGTGCAGTGGAAAGCGTCCTGTGCTCCAGCATCAACGTGTGGCATGGAGGCTGCACAGTTGCAGAGAGGAAAGCTCTACAGAGAGTGGTGAAGGCTGCACAGAGGTCTGTCGGAGTCAGTCTCCCCACCATCACAGACATTTACACCTCCAGATGCAGGAAAAGAGCCACCTGCATCATGAAAGACCTCACTCACCCAGCACACTCACTCTTTGCCCCACTCCCCTCAGGACGGAGGTTGAGGAGCATCAAATGTAGAACCACTAGACTGAGGAACAGCTTCTACCCTGAGGCTGTTAGACTCATGAATAAATAAAAATAAAATAAAAATAAACACTGCAAAATATCACATCATGCTGATGCTGATCTGTTTTCTTGTTGCTGTGTTCATCTGTGACCATCTGCTCATACAGACTCATGTTCGTGCTGCTGTTTATAATGATGTTTTTCCACTATATTAGGGCTTAGTGTATTACTAGTTGATGTTTTTCTTAGTTAATTCTAGATGTTATTACTGTTTTTCTCTTGCATTTGTTGTTGGATGTAACTGGGACCCCGTGTACATAATCTTGTTTTCATCACATGTACCACATGCGGTGCAAATGACAATAAAGACTCTCTGACTCTGACTCTGACTAATGTGCTGCAAGTCGTGCTAAACCTGCCACCGGCTGCGCACGTCTGCTGATCCACCGGTTGAAATGGACTTGCGACCTGTTCAGGGTGTCCCCCGGCTCTCGTACAGTGATGGCTGGACATGGGCACCAGCGACCCTGCTACCCAAACAGGAAGAGGCAGATAGATGGATGGATGGATGGATGGATGGATTTTCTGATCACCGGCTGTGTGCTTCTCTGCACCTTCTGTCATCTGCAGTGAAGGAAGTAGCATCTACCAAAGCTGAAGCGAGCAGCGCATTCAATTAAAATAACCTTATTCTATATTTTTCTAAATAATTTTGCTTTAAAACTAAAACAAAAAAATGCCTGATGATTTCCTGGGGGTGTGGTCATGAGATGGAGTGAGTCGCACTTGCCAGTGCTCCGGGTAAAACTTATTTTTTAGCACCACCAAGCCCTCTACATTTAATATTTTTTGCCTATTATCACGCACACAACTTCCATCAAACATCTCTTTTAAAGATTTTAAATTAAAAATGTCTCAAAAGTCGACAAGATCGAAGAAGGACGCTGAGAAGGATGACGCTGGCCTGGTAACCCTCGAGGCAATTACCTCGCTGCTTGAGGAGCACCGCGCGGCGCTGTCAGCTGAGTTCAAACAAACTTTTAGTCAGCTGGATCTCAAACTGGACCAGACCCGGCTCGCGGTGGAGGAACACGGCCAGCGTGTGTCATCACTGGAAGTTGTCACTAACGACCTGAGCCAGCGCATGTCGGAGGTGGAAAACACCTGCTCAACTCTTCAGGAGGAAAACACCAGACTAAAATCTAAATTAGCGGATTTAGAAAGTCGAAGCAGACGGCAGAATATTCGTGTTCTGGGTTTACCGGAGTCTATTGAGAGCGGACGTCCCACAGACTTCTTCTCTAACCTGCTGTGCGACATCTACGGGCGTGACACGCTTCCTTCTCCACCCGAACTGGACCGGGCCCATCGAACCCTCGCCCCGAAACCCGCCTCGGACCAGCGGCCGCGCCCGGTTATCCTGCGAGTGCACCGGGTCCAGGTGAAGGAGCTCCTGATCCGGGAGGCTCGACGCAGAGGCAGGCTTGAATACCAGGGGAAACCGGTGCGGATCGTGGAAGATTACAGCCCAGAAGTCCTTAACCAGCGAGTGGAATATAAGGACGTGATGGCTGCGCTGTACTCTCTGGGTTTAAAACCTGCTCTGCTTTTTCCTGCTCGACTCCGCGTGACTTTACCTGATGGACACAGAAAGTGGCTGGGCTCTGTGGAGGAGGCGCAGAAGTTCATAGACACCTTTCAGGCTTCACAGCGCAAGTAACATTTAACTTTTCTTTGACTGATGTGCAACGCGCTGTTCCCGCACTGGCTTTGATTATTACACTAAACTATTGTTTACATGAGTTGACGAACAGATGAGCAGGACTCTGCCCATACTCTCATTATCTGAGACTTTTTTTGTTTTTACTGCGGCTTTTTTTGAACTATTAACATTTTTGAAATGAAAAATTTTTCCTCTTCTCCAGAAAGTTCATTCTCAATAGTCCAGGTATCCAAATCCGCTCATTCTCAATCAGTTCATCTGGACAGTTTCTTTTTAGTAGAAACGTTTCACCCTCACTCCAGAGGGCTTCGTCAGTCAGAGCAGTCCAAAGCAAACTGAAGCTACCCCACCAAGTAAACAACTTAAGTGGACCAACCAGTTTGCTGTAGCCAAGATGGTTTCTGGGGGCTTGTCCCTCGTCGACTCCTCCCAGGCAGGCAGACATGTCCAAAGTGGTTCAAGACCAGAAAGTTCATTCTCAATATGTCTGCCTGCCTGGGAGGAGTCGACGAGGGACAAGCCCCCAGAAACCATCTTGGCTACAGCAAACTGGTTGGTCCACTTAAGTTGTTTACTTGGTGGGGTAGCTTCAGTTTGCTTTGGACTGCTCTGACTGACGAAGCCCTCTGGAGTGAGGGTGAAACGTTTCTACTAAAAAGAAACTGTCCAGATGAACTGATTGAGAATGAGCGGGTTTTCCTCTTCTCGTTTACCTGTTGACTATCTTGAGCTGAATCTTGGGTTAGTCCTGGATTGATTGATAATTAATTTGAGATTGGGATTAATTTAACTTTACGTTTGTATGTGTGTGCGTGATTACCGGTACACATTTATGTGTATACATTTTTTGGCCTTGCATACTTTAAACTAGTTTGTGAGGTGCTTATAAAAAAAAAATTATTCCCCCCCCCCCCCTTTTATGATACTGGAGCCCTAGTTTAAAAGTTAGACAGGACAGGAGTTACCTCAGGCTTAACAGCGCAAGTACAGTAATATTTAACTTTTCTTTTGACTGATGTGCAACGCGCTGTTCCCGCACTGGCTTTGTCTATGTTTAGACTAAACTTTTGTTTACATGAGGTGACGAACAGATGAGCAGGACTCTGCCCATACTCTGATTATCTGAGACTTTCTTTTTTTGGTGGGGCTTTTTGGTTTTGTATTTAGGCACATAAATAATTGAAGTAGGCCTATTCATGTATAAAAATGGGTGAAATATATAATGTTTTCAATATATTATTTTGAACTATTAACATTTTTCCTCTTCTTGTTTACCTGTTGACTATCTTGAATTGAATCTTGAATTGGTCTTGGACTGATTGAAGATTTAATTTAGGATTAGGATTAATTTAACTTTGTTTATATGTGTATGCGTGATCACACATCTATGTGTACATTTTTGGCCTTGCATGAGGTGCTTATACATTTTTTTTCCCTCTTATGATACTGGAGCACTAGTTTAAAAGTTAGACAGGAGACTTATTTTTAATTTTTATGGAGCTTGCTGCTTCTGTTTTTTGCAGCTGTCCAGGGTGGGAAAGGGAGGGGGTGGGGGGTCCATCACTGCCATTAATTTATATTTTCTTTCACTTTGCCAAGAACTGCACAGCCATCAACACATTAGACTGTATTACCTACCTTTCTTATACAAATTATTAGTAATATGAGTGGTCAGTTGGTGTTGTCAAGCTGGAACGTCAAAGGTTTGAACCACCCCGTCAAGAGAAGGAAGGTGCTTTCTCATTTAAAACAGTTAAATACAGGCATTGCTTTCCTGCAGGAGACTCACATTAGAAGTGACGATAGCAAACGATTACTGCAAACATGGCACGGGCAGAGTTTCCATTCCTCCTTTCGAGCAAAGGCTCGGGGCGTCTCGATCCTCATCAGTCAAGACATTTCATTTGAACCTTTTCAAGTTAACTCAGATAAATATGGTCGTTTTGTGATTGTTTCCGGTAAATTGTACAACACACCAGTAGTGCTAGTTAACGTTTATGCCCCAAATACGGATGATGTTGGTTTCTTTGAGAAATTATTTTCACTGCTCCCGGACCTAAACACATACTCATTGATACTCAGTGGTGACTTGAATTGCTGGTTGGACCCAGTTTTGGACAGATCCTCTACAAACCCTGCCACAGCCAGCAGGTCGTCCCACACTATTCGTGCCTTTCTATCTAAGTATGGCCTGTGCGATGTATGGCGTTTTTTACACCCAGCTGAGAGAGAATATTCTTTTTTTTCTCATGTTCATCATTCATACTCGAGGATCGATTACTTTTTCATGGACAACAAACTTCTTCCCTCTGTCCGTGGCTGTGACTACCACAGTATTGTCATCTCAGACCATGCACCTGTCACTCTGTCTTTGTCCCTCCCTGACATTCCTATAAGGAGTAGACAGTGGAGATTCAATTCAACGTTACTGTTAAACAATGATTTTGTTACATTTATAGAAAAAGAAATAACCTTCTTTCTATCCATAAACAGAACTCCTGGGATCCCACTGTCAACAGTTTGGGATACCCTTAAGGCCTATCTTAGGGGACAAATCATTTCATATACCGCCCGGCTGAGGCAAAAATCTCAAAAAGAAAGAACTGATTTAGCCCAGCAGATAAAAGAAATTGATCAACAATATGCTCAAAACAAATGCCCTAATCTGTACAAAAAAAAGTAGAACTCAAAACTAAGTTTGATTTATTGTCTACATACTCAATAGAACAATCACTTTTGAAAAGTAAATCATCATTTTACATACATGGAGAAAAGTCAGGAAAACTACTGGCAAATCAGTTGAAGGGTGCCATGGCTAAACAAATCATCCCTAAGATCCAATTAGAGAACGGCACCACAACTCTAGATCATTTACAAATTAACAGAGCATTTAAGGACTTTTATTCCCATTTATATACTTCAGAATCCCAAACCAACAAGAATTTATCTTCTCAGTTTTTCGAAAGGACCAATATGCCAAAACTCACACCCAACCTGAAAGATGCACTGGAGATCCCAATATCCCTGACAGAAATTGTGTCAGCTGTATCGGTAATGCAGTCTGGCAAATGTCCGGGTCCTGACGGCTTCCCTGCTGAATTTTTTAAGAAATTTTCTTCATTACTTTCCCCACTCCTACACTCGGTTCTCTTAGAGTCATTTGACCAAGGATCCCTTCCGAAATCTTTCTTAGAGGCCTGCATTACCCTCATTGCAAAGAAAGGAAAAGACCCAACTCACTGTTCCTCTTATCGACCAATCTCCCTTTTAATAATAATAATAATAATAATTAATTCAATTTATAACGCACTTTTCATTACTGAAAATCTCAAAGTGCTACACATATATTGAATGCTACACACATTCATAAACCGGTGGCGGCAGACTACCATGCAAGGTGCTTTCCAGTCCTACCGGGAGCAACTCAGGGTTAAGTGTCTTGCCCAAGGACACAACGACACATGGTGCGGGTCCCGGGAGTCGAACCGCCAACTTTCCGATCGGGAGACGACTGCCCTTACCACTACGCCACGGCCGCCCATAAATTTTAAATACAGACGCCAAAATTTT
Organism: Garcialebias charrua; assembly: GCA_038048925.1. Lineage (NCBI taxonomy): Eukaryota > Metazoa > Chordata > Actinopteri > Cyprinodontiformes > Rivulidae > Garcialebias > Garcialebias charrua. The sequence continues at coordinate 1,683 of JBBPBX010016595.1, read as the reverse complement.
AGCCAAAGTTCTTGCTCAAAGGTTGGAAAAGATCCTTCCTTTCATCATATCAAAAGACCAGACTGGATTCATTAAAGGCAGGCACTCCTTTTTTAATATCAGACGCCTTTTGGACATTATTTATTCTCCTTCGGATACTGTTCCTGAGTGTGTTATTTCCCTTGATGCGGAGAAAGCATTTGATCGGGTTGAATGGGACTACTTGTTTAATGTTCTTGACAAATTTGGTTTTGGCCCCAATTTCATTACATGGGTGCAATTAATTTATTCACATCCCACCGCAACCATTCGTACCAACTCTCAGATATCGAAACCATTCAGTCTACATCGAGGAACTCGCCAGGGATGCCCACTGAGCCCTTTGCTCTTTGACCTGGCAATTGAACCTCTTGCCACTGCTTTGCGGTCCTGTGACACAATTTCAGGAATCTGGAGAGGCGATATGGAGCACAAGGTCTCCCTTTATGCTGATGACCTTTTACTTTTCATTTCTCATCCGACTGACACGCTGCCCTCCGTTTTATCATTACTTGAGGAATTTGGAATAAATTCTGGTTACAAATTAAACCTGAGTAAAAGTGTAATTTTCCCTGTCAATACCCTGGCGCAGACTCTTGACTTTGGTAAATGGCCTTTTAAAATTGAGAAGATAAAATTCTCTTACTTGGGTGTTACAGTTATGAGGAGGTATAAAGATTTATATCAAGAAAAGAAAGTTCATTCTCAATCATATATATATATCAAGAAAACTTTGTCTCTCTGTTGAATCAGACAAAGCAGGCATTATCCCGATGGTCACCGCTTTCCACTTCCCTCATAGGCCGTATTAACTCAGTCAAGATGGTCACTTTACCTAAGTTTTTATATCTCTTTCAAAATATTCCTGTTTTTATCCCTGGTTCATTCTTTGTTCAGTTAGATTCCATCATTTCATCATATCTGTGGCAAGGAAAACGTCCACGCTTAAATAAGACACATCTCCAAAAAACTAAGGCCGCAGGCGGTCTTGCCCTTCCAAATTTCCGCTTTTATTATTGGGCAGCAAACTTGCACTGTCTAGCTTTCTGGTCATTCTATTACAACAGGCCTGACAGCCCTGACTGGGTAGAGATGGAGTCACAATGTTCTGGGAAATGGTCCACCGTGGCTTTCTTGGGATCCTCATTCCCGCTTCCACCACTTACAACTGTTATAAATCCAGTTATAAAACACTCACTAAAAATCTGGGCACAATTTCGTAAATGTTTTAATTTCTCTAGTTTCTCTCTCTATAGCCCTATCATGTCTAACCAACTTTTCAAACCCTCATCTCAGGACTCTGTTTTTAAAGAATGGCAAAGAAGGGGTATAGTACGCTTCAATGACTTGTTTCTCAATAACACTTTAGCTTCATTTCAACAACTATGTGAAAAATTTAGTCTTCCCCAGTCCAATTTTTTTAGGTATCTCCAAATACGGCACTTTATTACTCTTCATTTGTCCAGCCTCTCCATTTCAACTGATAGCAGTATTGTTGACACTATTCTTTCTCTAGACCCAAATAAAAAACAGTCCATTTCATTCATTTACAGTAAACTATTGGATTTGAAGCGTGCTTCCTCAGATAAAATCAAAGCTGCTTGGGAAGAGGATCTCGGCTCCTCTATTTCAGAGGACTCTTGGACCTCCATACTCAAACTGGTG
>JBBPBX010016594.1:0-32618 GCA_038048925.1 Garcialebias charrua | reverse complement strand
CTCCTGCCACGTGGCCCCCGGGTGGGTGTCCCTTTGCCTGCGGGCGTGCTGGGGGCCCTTGCTGTCGCTTTCGGGGGTTGGGCGCTTGGCGTGTGTCGGCTCGGCCTGGTGGCTGCCTGGTGGGGCTCGGGTCCTCTGGTCCTATCGGGTCTGGGCCTGAGGGGTGGGCGTCCCCGGTGCCCGGGCCTCGGTGTCCGGGCCTGGGGCTACCAGTGCAGCGGGCTCTTGCAGCGGGCTCCGGCGGGGGCCTGTGAGTTTGTCGCTGTTGGCCTCCGGGGGTCATTGTGTGTAGTCGCTGGTGGGGCTCTTCCGGTTCTCCCCTTTGGTCGGATCTGGGGAGTGGGTGAGTGGCTCGTCCTGTTCGGGTGGCCCTGGGGACTCTGGGCTCGGGGTCCTTCTTGGGGTCTTGGGCTATGATCGCCCCTTCGTCGGCCTCATGCCTTGGGGGGCGTATCTCTGATGCTTCACGGTCGCTACTGAATGTTCTATCCGAGGAACCTTCTTCACTTATGCATGCTCACAACCAAATGGATGCAGGGATGTATATGTAGATATCATATGCAGATATGTAGATGGGTATGTGACTGAATATGAATGTATATGTATGTATACTGTATATATATTTGTAGGTATGGGTATGTTTATTTATGGAAATGTACTGCAAGGTCATGAATATTATTAGTCTTTATGCATGTGTGTTTTGTTGCTGTGTTCTGTCATGTACTTTGCAGGATTCAGACGGAGGTTGGGTGTGTTTGCCTTGTGCTCTTTTTGTGGATAATTGTTGTGTTTTGTTGTCTTACTTTCTATCTTTCCTTTCTCTCTATTAAAAAAAAATAAAAAATAAATATTGGTGTGAGAGGATGGCTGTAAGGTGAGAAGGGAGGCCATCTATAAAAGGACAAAAAATTTTTTTACAAGTCTTCAATGTAAAATGGTGAATAGCTCCAGAAGTTCCAGTGGAGCGGCGCCCTAGCGCCCCCTATCGGCCGGCTGCCCCTGGTAGCTCGACCGGTAAATTGAGAGCTTCGCCTTTTGGCTCAGCTCTCTCTTCCCCATGACAGACTGGTACAGCGCCCGCTTCACTGCAGATGCCGCACCTATCCACTTATCGATCTCTCACTCCATTTTCCCCTCATTCGTGAACAAGACTTCGAGATACTTAAAGTCCTCCACTTGGGGCAGGACCTCCTCCCCAACCCGGAGAAGGCACTCCTTGTCCAGCTCAAGACCATGGCCTTGGATTTGGAGGAACTGATCCTCATCCCGGCAGCGTCACACTCGACTGCGAACGTACCGCTTCAGCGAAATCCTTTAATTTTCTCAAAAATCAACAGTGAGCCTTATAATCCGGTTCGCCTTAGCCTATGTATTAAGCTGGTTCAGCTTACTGACCTCAAACTGATTTTATGTGGTACACAGCGCTCGAAAATCTGTCAAAATGTTTCAGTTTCGCTTAATGTGCCTTATAATCCGGTGCAACTTATAGTCTGAAAAATTCTGTCCAAGTCTCTGCTGCAGTGATGCTCGAATACACATTCAGTATTTTGCTGTGCGCAGAGTGGAGGTCAGTGAATGCATCACAAACAGTGAACGAGCTGAAAACTTTTCCTCTACTTTGTGTGAGCACTGGGCCAAGACACTGGGTCTGGAGCCGTCTTTATGATCCTATCACTGAGTTCAAGCAGTAAAATAAATGGGCTCGGATGTGTTTTTCTGTGTTGTTGTTGACCATGCCCTTTTGTAAGCCGACCCCTCAGACTCCTGTGTGATGACAGCTGTCTGACACACACACACAGAAAGCCTTTCATTCACTCTTTGACCAGAAACCCACTTTTGTGGTTCTGCAGTCTTTCAGAGAAAACATGTTTTTTGTTAAAGAAAGTGGAGTGTGATGATGGTCTTGGATGTTCAAGCGCAATTATCTTACACTGGCTTTTCTGTTTTGATCGGCAGGTTTGGTCTCCAATTTCAAGAGAGAGGTTTTTTTTTTTTTGTCTGTTAGTATGGAAAATAAATTGCTGACATGCCTAATCATTACAACTTAGAGTTTGTCTTCAATGTTTATATTTAGAAGCTAATTTATACTATTTTTGAAGTAATTGCAACAAAGTATTAAAAAATGGCAAAAGAAACAAGTATTTTAACTCTAGCGCTTTGTTTGGTACATTAATAACAAAAAAACTACGTTTTTCATTCGTCCATCTTTTGGTATTTTGGTCTGTGAGCTCTGAAATGCTAAGTACTGACAAAACTAAAATTAAATAATAAATAAATAAAAAGGAATTTTCCATGATCACAGCATGCAACCCCTGCAAGAAGAAAACAAAAGGCATACACTTTCCTTTTGTTGATAGTGCTTGCCAGAAGAAATAGTATACAAAGCTAAATGAAATTAAAATTAAATTTATGGCCATTTTAAAGGCTACTTTACCTGCACATAAATTTATTAAAATCAAGTAAAACATTGGTTTATAGCTAGAGGCTATTGGAATCAGTCTTTTCTTAAAGATGCCTTCAAGCATTGTTTGCCAAATGTGAGTTTTAGGGCCATAACTGATGGAATAATTGATTAAACTCAGCAGGATGCTGAAAAAACTGCAAAGTGCTACAAAAGAGCCTCTTTGGTCTGTGTCTCTGAGAGCCAAGGGCGATGTTCTCCTTGTCAAACTCCCTCTTGACTCCAGAACAAGGTTGATTAACACCTGCTTTCTATTAGGTGACTTTCTCAAAATGGTTTAGAAAGACAAAAACGAGCCTCACGCCTCGTCACGTCAAAGATGTTGCTAAATTAGAAAGCTATTAAATCAGAGGAGAGGACGCATGGCGACGCGAGGGGCATCGTTTGTCTTCATTTGAGCCGGCCCTCCACGATCGTCTCCACAGGGCCGTCTAATTGAAAAAGGCCTTCAGAAATGCGATTGTTAGCAGCAATAATAATTTATTACTTTCAGCTTGTGGAGTCCTGGGAGTCATTTGTATTCATTAGTGTAAATTCAAATTATGTTTGCGATTAAAATGTGACTTTGACAGGCAGTGGGACCTCAGACAGCGACAGGCACTGATGAGACCTTTGCTCAGGGTCACTGCTTCCTGCATTCTCCTCTTGGTAAAAATGAGGTGAAGGAGCCTTTTCTGCCTCACCACCATCAATCTGTGTCTGAGTCAAGTTGAGACGTTAGCTGTGATGGCCTCTGCTTAAAGCAGGTGTTTACACTCTGAGTAGGCAGAATGAAACACTAAAAGATGAATCACAGAGACAAACTGAAGAGTCATTCTTAATTTTTCTCTTTTATTTAGCTCGTTGTGAGGTGCAAGTTTCTGTTTGTCCTTCCTGAAAATCTTGGCGAAACCTTTCTGCAAATGTCAAACAGAGATTTCTTTGACATCCAGAAGGAGATGGCGGTTAAGTAGGTCAGTGTCACTGTGATGAACATCAACTATGGCGGGTCAGTGGCTGGGCTGCTCCTCCACTTGCCCGTCTGTCACAAACCACTGAGTCAGAGGAGGCCAAAGAGCTGAGTGATCTTTTATTGAAACCTAGTAAATTACTGCAGCACTGGTCGTCCCTGCAGAACATGGGGAAGTTCATTAAAAGTACGCTGGTCATGTTTTATTGAGCTGGCAGGTCTCTGGTGAGGATGTTACGGGTGACAAAGCTGGAGCAAAGGATGATGGTTAAAAAGATGATTGTTAAAGCCTGTTTGTGTTGGACTTGAGAATGTCAAAAACAATCCATGAGGCAATTTCAGAACTGAGTCTGCAGATAACCTTGATTCAGACCAGGACGTCTCCATTTTACTTTAGAACATGTATAGGTTTAGCCTCTGTAACACAGTGTTTGCATCCCACACAAACAACTGCAAATTTGTAAGAAACAAACCCACGTGATGGGGACAATTAGCTATGGAGAGGTTTAAAAAAAACTAAATACAGTAAGTGCAATTTTACGGTTAAGACATTTAATCTGTCCATAAAAATATGTTCTTCGCCTGAAAGCTAAAATAATTAGTAAATAGGATCCATTTAATATTTTGGTGGAAACAGAACATAGTTTAAAATAAACGAGTCATATAGTTTTGTGTTTTTTGTTGTTTTTTTTAACAGAAAAAAGCTCCTGGTAGACATGAACCATAGCTGCCAGAAGAGATAAATGCCACATACATGTATTCTGGGAGATTTTGTGTGTGTGTGTGTGTGCGTGCGTGCGTGCGTGCGTGTTTGTGTGTGTGTAGCTGGTTAATTCACCTGAAGTCATGTTCATAACACAGAGATGACAAGTTTGATCCCTAACTGTAATATTAAATATTATAATTGTTATGAAGTTTAATGTCAAGCTTGTATAAATGTTCAAGTCAAATTTATTGTCATTCACATCACATGTGATACATGAGGTGGAACGAAATTATTTACTCAGTATCCTGGTTACGTAGACACAAAAATGTAAACTATAAAAAGAAACAGTATATAAGGATCTAAGATGTACACTAAACGAATGCCAAATGATACGCTAAAAGATCTAAGATATACGCTAAACACTAATATGTTACTAACTTTACAGGAACATTAACATACAGTACATAGAAAAGCCAATTACCATAGTAAAGTTATCTATCTAAGGAAGCCGACAGACACGTTGGATCTTCACTTCGTCACAGTCTCCCACACTGAGCAAGCACAATGGCAACAGTGGAAAGTTAAAAACTCCCTTTTAACAGGAAGGAACCTCCAGCAGAACCAGACTCAGGACAAGCGGCCATCTGCTTTGACCAATATTAGGTTAATCTATTAACTTTTTCAACGCTTAGACATTTTTTTCCAAAAAACAAAAACAATGCTGAGTGGTAAGAAGTATGAATGACTATGCTGTGAAATATATTTTAAATCATTGCTTTCTGTTTCTGTTAGCATAAATGTGTGCAGTCATATGACTGAAAATATATTGTCTAGCAGAGATTTGTTAAAATATAAATACATGCAAAAAACAAACAAGAACAGAGAGAGAGAGAGAGACAGAGAGAGAGAGAGAGAGAGAGACTGGATTTAGCAGGATAGATCATATCTCTCCAGTTTTAGCTTCTCTCCATTGGCTCCCTGTCAAATCCATAATTGAATTCAAAATCTTACTTCTAACCTACAAAGATCTCAACAACCTAGCTCCATCTTATATTCAAGATCATTTTGTTCTGTATTTTCCTAACAGAGCACTTCACTCTCAGATTGCAGGTTTACATGCGGTTCATTGAGTTTCCAAAAGCAGAATGGGAGGAAGATCTTTCAGTTATCAGGCTCCTCTCTTGTGGAACCAACTTCCAGTTTCTGTCCATGAGGCTGACACATTGTCCAGTTTTAAGACTGGGCTTAAGAATTTCCTTTTTGATAAATCCTATAGTTAGGGTTGGCTTGTTATGCTATGTTATGCTTGACAAGCTTAGACTACTGGATGACAAATTGACCTAATTTCCTTAAATGAATTGTGAAAATTGAAGTTTTCATTTGATACCAATTCTATCTTAACATATGATTCTCAACCTGCCATTGTGTATCTGTTCTTCCTTCCTGTCCTTTTAAATCCAGCCTGTCGAATCAGATGGCCACTTGTCCTGAACCTGTTCCCTTATCAGTCATGTCACTCGGTGCAACATAAATGCTATGGAAATTGCGCTCCGCGCGATTACCTGAAGGAATACAATCACGCCTTTACGGCAGGGGCGTCAGCGTCGCGCCAGAGGCCCCGCCCTCTGGGTACTTAAGCCGCCCATCCATCATTCTCTTATTGCCCTTCACCTCGCTTAAACCTGAACTCTCTCTCTTCGCGGGACTTCTCTGTTGCTTCATCGCTCGACCAGAGGTGAGCTTGCTCCCTACACAGGGCGTACAGAGAATTATTCCTGCGTACTGCTGGGCTAGCGAAAGCTAGTCCGGCACATTTTTCCTTAACCCCGAAGTTTTTTCTTCTCCTCTTTCCGCAGACTGCTTTGCTCGACGGCGCTAACTGCGTCACACCGCTACCTCTGCTAATTCGTAGCAGGCTAGCCAGCGAAAGCTACGCTACGGAGGAGATGTCTCAAATAAAAAGAAAAAAGATCTTGGAAGGACTCGCTCTTCTTATCTCCGACATGCCTCCAGAGAAAGGAAAGTGAAAGACAAGACTTCCAAAAAAGACCAGCAAGACAGCGAGCCCAACCTCGCGCGCCTGCCCCAGCGGATGCGGTTTTTCCCTCTCAGCGACGGACACGCACGAGGCCTGTCCCGTCTGCTTGGGGATGCTGCACGCGAAGATGGCGCTGGATGCACCCGAGTCTTGCCCACACTGCAGCCAGATGCTGGAGGCGGTGAGGAGGCACCGGGCGGACTTCGTCGCCAAGGCCATGGGCTGCTGCGGCGCCAGCAGACCCGGACACTACTGAGCCTCTGACTCCCACGCCGGAGCTCGAGAGCATGGCTTTGGATGACAGCACCCGAGTCGAATGGGGCGACAGCCCAGATGTGCTGGCTCCCATGGTGGACTTAACAGTCGAATTTGACACTCGAGGCATGATGAACGAGGACGAGATCTCGATTTCAGCCTCAGGTGAATTTTCTGCGGATGACGCCGACGTCGAATACGAGGAACAGGGAGAAGACCTCTCCCGCACCCCGGTGCCTGTGCTCCCGGAGACTGACTTTTCCATCCCTGCTCTGTTCGACTTGTGTCACAGAGCAGCGGACGCACTGCAGATCCCATGGCCGGAGCCTCCACCTCGTCAACAAGTCACGAGGTTGGCAGGAAATTATTTTTATTCAAAGCAGCAGGCCGCCACGAGGCAAAGGATGCCCGTCTTTCCGGACTTCCTCACAGAGCTGACTCGCACCTGGTCTCAGCCCAGAGCTCCCATGCTGCTGCCGCTCTCGCAGTTTCTTGACGTGGACAGGATGGATGAAGTGGGAATAGCCAATGTGCCTCAAATTGAGGACACGCTAGCGTCTCATCTGGCTCCCAAGTCATCCGGGACAAAACCAACTCTCCCCAGCAAGGCCTATCCAGCCTCGGCTTCTCTGCTCGAGAAATGCTACAGAGCTCAGGGCCTTGCGGCGTGCGCAATGAACGCGTCCGCCATGATGCAAGCCTACCTGACTGAAAAACTACAGGAGCTCCAGGTAACGACAGACAAGCAAGCTGCCGTCGACCTGCTGGATGAAGCCCACAGGGCAACAGACTTTGTGCTCCGCATGATGGGGACAGCGGCTGTTGCACAAGGCAAAGGCATGGCTGAGGTGGTCATCGCAATACGCCATCTGTGGATGACTCTAACTGACCTCCCGGAGGGACAGAAAATTAATTTTTTCCACCATTCGATAGAACCGACGGGACTTTTTGGAAAGGCGCTGGATTGAATTCAGACCAGGCTGGACCAGAGGCGCAAACAGGCTGAAGCTCTCCGAGTGGGCATCCCCAGGAGAACCTTCGCCCCCCCCAAGGAGTCAGCTGGGAGCAGAGCACCGCAACCTTGACACCACTCAGCCACACGTGCCCCACCGCAAAAGCGGCCGGCACATGAGGCCGAGCACCGGCAGAGACCACCGCTGGGCCCACCCCGGACCAAACACGCCTGGAGTAAAAACAGATTTGTTCCCCGCCAGGCGGTCCGACACAGAGCCTCCTCGGCGAATCGGGACACCAGGCAGAAGCGTGCCTGATGAACCAGGCCCACTTCTTGACTTTACACGATCACCCAGCCACGCGGTACGGGAAATTATCTTTTCACGTCCAGACTTTGTTTGTAGCACGGTACAAAAAGCTGGTGACTTTGTTTTAAAAACAAATCATGTTCTTTCTGCTGTGAGTGACATAAAGTCAAATATGTCGTTATACATAAGCACGAATAAAGCTAAAAAAACAGCCCCTCTCTGTTTTCTTGACTCACAAAAAAATAAAAAATAAATAAACACAGCAACATCAGCAGAACGGTCCCCTCTGTTCTTCCAGATGATATAAAGGGCGGGGGCCATCATCCTCCCTCCTTCACGGGGTGTTAGCCTAATAGATAAACCCCAGCAGGGTGCCTCAGTTCTGTCTGTGTAGTTTTGTTTGTTGTCTTTGTTTTTTTTCACAGTATTGTGATTTTTAATGTTTACCTTCAAAAACGTGAATGAACTTATTGTTGAAAGAATTTTTATACGTGAAGCAACGTCGTCCAAGTATTACAAACCTGCTCGAATCCGATTGGCTCCTCTGTGCGTCAGTATTGGAAGCAAAGCTCTCTGATTGGTTGATGAGTTAGGCTTATTTTAACAAATTGTCTTTTGTTTTAAATAAATCACAGTCCGTTTGTCTCGGTTCGGTAACTGAACCATGAGAGTTGTGCTGCTGTCTGGAGTTATGTGTCTTCGTTAGCGTTAAGTTTTAAATGTTTTGGGGATTCAGGATGGTTCAGGTCAAACCTCGAATGTTTTGTTGAACAACAGCCTGAAAGTGTGGCTCTGGATTGTTAAAACAATAAAAGCTCTGCTTGATTCAGACCTGAAATAAATATTAATGAGTGAAAATGCAAACTGATGAATGAGTGAAAGAAAAGAAAAGCAAATGTAACCAGAAGGGTGTGTCTGTGAGTGCATGAATGACTGAACGAGTAAAAAAAAAAAAAAACAGCCAGAGCGGCTCAGAACGAGAACATGGTGAAATGTGAAGTGTTTTTAGGGGGTGTCTGATCAGTCCTGATGATTAAACACTGAGACAGACTGCTGGCCTCATTACTCGCCCTCCACCACGCACACACACACAGTTCACACTGCACTGATGTTTACAGGGTGAGAAACTAAAGCAGTGTCTTTTAAAGCAGTTGTTTGAATATTCAAAATGTAAAGAACCAGATCTTGGGTGAAAAATAGAGGTGGACTAGAAATCAGCTGAAAAGGTTTCATAGCTAAAACTGTCAATGTGAGCTGAATTTGAACAGCTGAAATCAGCGAAAAGGCTGAAAACAGCCCAGAAAAAGTTGCAATGTGTAGAGCAAGCTGAGCAGATCAGAATAGGTTGAAATAGTCTGAGGGAGGCTCAATAGATTACAAAAAATCTGAATTTAGCAAAAAAAAAATTAATGCATATGAGCAGAAAAAAAGCTCATATTGGAAAGAAGTAGCTGAACAAGCTAAAACCAAAAATAACTTACGCAGAAAGAGGCTAAAAGGAGCATCAAAAGTTGAAATTATTAGAAAGAAGCATGAAAGGCAGAAATGGACAAAAAAAATTAAAAATTAGTTGAAAAATACCTTAAAAGTAGCTTGAAAAAAAGAAAAATGTACGGAGCATAAAAAAGTTTAAATTAACAGAAAGAAGCTGGAAAAAAAAAAGCTAAAATGAGCAGAAAGAAGCTGAAATGAGCAGGTTGTAAACATGTGGAGAGCTCCATTCATTTTCAATGAGAACAACATGGTCGACAAAGCTAAATACTGTACAGTATTTCACAAAGTAAAAACTGCACAAATGCAGGAATGTCCTGAATGAGCCGAACATTTTGATCATGAATTTTTGAAACAACAAAAACTGAGGAACGAGTTGTGTGCAGAAGATAAACGGACCTCAATGAAAATGATTCAGAAACTTTCAGATTGTTAAAACCTTAATACGTTTGACATTGTACAAGTTTTTATAAATATCTGCACATTTCAACTCCACATGAGAATAAAGAGATATACTGTAAACAACACATTATATAGACAAAGTTTGGGTTATTTGGACGTAAGCTTGCCTATATTTGGAACATACTGTGACGTTAGCCGCATGAACTAAAGTATTAAAATGATTTTTTTTTTTTTTACTTTAATCCTTTTGAATGAAATAGCGTTCAAGGGAAAAAAATCTGTCTAGGAAATTTAAATGGTTTTTATTGTGCAAAAAATACTGTGCACAATACACACAATAAAAATGTGTTGTATCTGTGCTATACATTTTGAAATATATCACCCTTTTGAATATAACAAAAAGGTAAATAAAATAATAAAAAGTTAATAACTAATAATAAACAGAGTGGATAAAAGGTAAAACAACCTTCAGTGTAAACCTTTAGGAGTTTTATCACATTTTGACAAGTGAATATTCTCATTATGAGGTTGTTTGAAAATTCTAATGTATGCATTTTCTTGTAGCTGGAAGTACTTCAACATTAAAAACTACATGACTGATAAAAATACTGTACAGGAAAACTGACAAATCAATAAAAACAATAATTTTGTATATTTGATCATTTATTGAGTTATGTTCATTTAAAATGTCTCAATTTACCTAAAACCAAAAATACATCCTTTTCAAATTTTGAACCAAGTGGTTCTTGAAATGTTATTTGAGAATTCCTGAAGACTCCACTACACTGAGAAAAGCTGCACACTTTGTCAAACAAATCTAAGTTATGTTTATATGTACAGACTCTTTCCAAAAAAATAGAATATCATGGAAAAGTTGTTTAATTTCCATAATTCCATTCAAAAAGTCAATATTTATAGATGATAGATTCAGGGCCCACAATTTAAACAATTTCAATTATTTATTTGTTTATTTTTACATAATTTGGGCTTCCAGCTCATGAAACCCACAAAAACAGGATTTAAAACAAATTAGAATACTGTGGAGAAATCAGCCAAATGTTGCAGGGCATGAATGTTTTAAACTGAGTGTGACACACTAATCATCTACTAAACTCAAAGCACCTGCACAGGTTTCCCCAGGTGTCATTAAATTGCTTCAGTTTGGTTCAATTGTCTCAGTTTGGTTCAATACGGAGAAGATTGCAGACATAACAACTGGCCAGAAGACCATCATTGATCCCTCCATGGGATGGGTAATCCACAAAAGTTCATAGCTAAGGAGACTGGCTGTTCACAGAGTGCTGTGTCCAAGAATATCAATGGAAAGTCTAGTGCAGGGGTCTGCAACCTTTACAGTCAAAAGGCTCATTTTACGCCTTCTTTCATTAAATTAAAAGTGTTTAGAGCCGCATCAACCTGCTACAGCTGTGGCTATCAACTTGTGACGCATGGGCCACTTTAGGTTTTTTTAGAGGGGCCTTTTGTGGCCACTAGGGGTGACATCATAAAGATAAAAATAATAATTTATATTTTTACAATTTAAGACAAATGAAAATACCAGATTCTTTTAAAGAGAGGGATTTTTATTTAATAAAAAGTGAATTATGCAGACCTATGTAGGTATTTTTTTATTGTGGAAAAATTAATTACCGGTAGTTATAGAAATAAAGCATAAAGTTAAAGGTTCAGTATGTAACATTTTTTATAAACATATTTCTTCACTCTGCCACATCTCCTGACAGACTGATGTTAGCCAGGTAATCTCTGAAAAAAAAAAATATTGTCCCCTTGCTTCTCCAGGTGGTAAATAAGCATTTCTAAAAAGAAAAAGTGACCCGCCATTTTCCAGCCAATAAAAACAGAGTTTGTAACCAGCCAATAAAAACAGAGCTTGAATTTGAATCAGCCAATAAAAACAGAGCTTGAATTTGAATTTCAGCAGGGCCAGGGGGAGCAGAGCCATATATGGCTCTGAGGGGGAGGGATCAGAATGCTTTGCCTGTAGAAATCTTTTCTAAGTTTTGCACTCTACAGAAAGTTACACATAGCACCTTTAAAGTGGGTATGTTTTACTCCTTGTACTTGTTCCAGTATTCACAAAGTTGCAAAAGAAATTACCTTTGTTGTTTGTATAACAACCAATAAAATTCAGTTTTATGTTAGTTTTGTTCAAAGCTTGAAAGAGCCCCTGCAGAGGGACCAAAGAGCCACATGTGGCTCCAGAGCCACAGGTTGCAGACCCCTGGTCTAGTGGAAGGGCAAACTGTGTCAGGAGGAGATGCACCAGCAAAAGAGATGACCGTGGGCTTCAGCGGATTATCAAACAGAGGTTATGTTATGTTATGATCCAGAAAGAGTGGAATGAGGCAGGAGTCACAGCTTCAAAAAACACCACATTCAGACGCATCCAGGAGATGGGCTGCAACTGTTGGGTTCATCAGTCCTCTTTTCCGATGAAAGTAAAGTGTGCCTTTCATTCAGAAATCGAGGTCCCAGGGTTTGGAGGAAGAAGGGTGAGGAACAGAACCCATACTGCTTGAGGTCCAGTATGAAATATCCACAGTCAGTCATGATTTGGGGTGTAATGTCCGGTGCAGGTGTTGGTAAACTCTGCTTTCTTAAATCCAAGGTCACCGCAACAGACTACCAGAATGTTTTAGGGGACTTCATGATTCTATCTGTTGAGGATCTGTATGGAGATGCAGATTTCATCTTCCAGCAGGACCTGGCCTTTGCCCATTCTGCCAGAATCACCAAAACCTGGTTTGATGCCCATGCCACAGTGCTTGACAGGCCCGTCAACTGGCCGGACCTAAACCCCATTGAGAATCTATGGGGTATTCTCAAGAGGAAAATGAGTGGCACCAGACCCACAACAAAGAAGAGTTGACAGCATCAAGGAAATCTGGGCTTCCATAACTCCCAGGCAATGTCACAGGCTGATTGTCTCAATGCCACATCACTTCGAGACAGTGATTAAGGCAAAGAGATTCCCAACCAATTATTGAAGATAGATACAGTATATTGTTTTGAAAGTACCATATTTTGATTCATTTGTTATGATCCTAATTTTTCTTTTTTTCATGCAAAAACTGAGAAGAGTGGGCTGATGTCTTCATAGTACTGTATTGTAATTTTTTGAAATTCTGTTTTCGTGGGTTTCATGAGCTGGAAGCCCAAATTATGTAGAAAATAAACTAATAACTACTTGAAATCGTTTAAACTGTGGGCCCTGAATCTATTAACCTTTCGAATGGAATTATGGAAGTTTTTTGGGCAGCACGGTGGCACAACTGGTAGAGCTGCTGCCTCTCAGCGAGAAGGTTGCCGGTTCAAATCCCGGTCCGGGGCCTTTCTGGGTGGAGTTTGCATGTTCTCCCCGTGCATGCGTGGGTTTCCTCCGGGTACTCCGGTTTCCTCCCACAGACCAAAAAACATGCTTGTTAGGCTGATTGGTGACTCTAAATTGACCCTAGGTGTGAGTGTGAGAGTGGATGGTTGTTTGGTGTGAGTGAGACAGGTCCCTCTTGTAAATGAGTCCCCGTGACTCAACGAGGCTAGCCTGTATAAATAAAGGTTGAATGAATGAAAAACAACTTTTCCATAATATTCAAATTTTTTGGAAAGGGTCTGTACTATTTCTAGTATCCTGATGCTGCTCAATAATCCAAGTGGAAAAATCTCACAAGGTTCAGTCAGGTCCTCTGGATGGATTAGAATAAATTGATGAAACATTTCATCTTTTATCCAAAAAACTTCTTCAGTCTGAGGAGTTGCAACAAACTTTCTTATAAATAGCACCTTCTCATAGTGGATCACCAAGTTTGCTGATGGCATCCAGAACTAGTTCACATGATCAAGGAGGACCATCAGTCTAACAACCGATCATTGGTGTTCTGATGGTTGCTTGCTATTCACCGAGGATACAGTACTAGTAATAACAGCATTGTAAGAGGGGGACAGTTGAACACAGAGGCCTCCGCCCTGTTTAATGATGGACGGTTTCTTTTCACAAAGATGGCCTCCTTTAGTCCTCTATCAAACCATTGTTCCTCTCTATCAAGGATGTGAACATCTTCATCCCTGAAAGAGTGACCTCTGACCTGGAGATGAGTGTAGACTGCAGAGTCCTGACCTGATGATGTTGATCTTCTGTGCTGGGCCATCCTTTTGGCCTGTGGCTGTTTAGTTTCCTCGATATAAGACTGATCACAGCCCTCCTGACACTGAACAGCATACACACTGCTCAAAAAAACAAAGGGAACACCTAAACAAAACAATGTAACTCCAAATCAGTGACACCTTTGTGGAATCAATGTCACCAGTTAGGTAGTAACACTTGTCGTGAATCAATTTCAACTGCTGCTGTGCAAATGGAACACACAACAGGTGGAATGAGAGGCAATTAGCAAGACAACCCCAATAAAGAGTGATTCTGCAGGTGGTGACCACAGGTCATTTCTCTGTTCTCGTCCTTTCTGGTTGAACTTTTAGTCACTTTTTCATTTTGTTAGTACTGTCATGCATAGAGGCATCATGAGGCGTTTTTTACAGCCTACTGAAGTTGCTCAAATTGTGCAGCTAATCCAAGATGGAGTATCATTATGAGCATTGGCAAGAAGATTTGGAGGGGGCCGTAGGAGGACTACAACCCAGCAGCAGGACCGCTACCTCGTCCTTTGTGTAAGGAGGAACAGGAGTTCCACTGCCAGGGTCCTACAAAATGACCTCCAGCAGGACACTAATGTGCATGTTTCCACTCAAACGGTCAGAAATAGACTCCATGAGGGTGGTATGAGGGCCCGATGTCCACATATAGGGCCCTTGCTTACAGCCCAACAACGTGCAGGACAACCGGCATTTGCTAGGGAACATGAAAATTGGCAGATTTGCCATTGGCGCCCTGAGCTCTTCATGGATAAAAGTGATTTAAAAAAACGTGACAGAGTCTGTAGACACCATGAAGAACGCTGGCTGCCTGCAGCATCCTCCAGCATGACCGGTTTGGTGGTGGGTCAGTCATGGTATGGGGAGGCATTTCTTTGGATGGCTGCACAGTCCTCCATGTGCTAGCCAGAGGTGCCGGGATGAGATCCTCAGACCCATTTTGAGACCATTATGCTGGTGCAGTGGGCCCTGGGTTCCTTCTTATGCCGGCTACCCACCAAACGTGTTTCGAGTAGCGGAAGCAGCCGGTTACATGTAAAGTCTAGGTGGAGAAGCGGCGAAGCATGACGCGGCGCGTTTTGAGCAGTTCAAGCAGCGCGGCAGTTCTTTTCTGTGCACGCGGAGCGTCCAGAGTTATGGAGCTTATGGAGCTTATTTATATAGCGCTTTCTAGCCCCCTGTGAGGAGCCCCAAAGCACTTTACAATACCAGCCATCCACCCATTCATACACACATTCATACACCGGTAGCGGCAGCCTGCCTTGCAAGGCGCCACCCAGACGTACCGGGAGCAACTCAGGGTTAAGTGTCTTGCCCAGGGACACAACGACTCATGGTGGGCGGACGCGGGATTCGAACCTCCAACCTTCCGATCGGGGGTCGACTGCCTTTACCACTGTGCCACGGTTGCCGGAGTTCAAATAATTGAACTTTGGCTGCTGGCCGCGTCGCAGCAACCAATTGGGAGAGACTCTGCTATGTGATGATGCAACGACGACGTGACTTTTTTTTTTTTGTTGACTTTTTAAACTTAGCCCAACGAGCCTCCATGAAGAAACCAGCCTCCGGTAAGAAACTTGGCATTTTTACAGTTGCCGCTGTCCGCTCGAGCGTACGATCACCCCAAACATAAAAGAACGTTTTAATCTCAACAAAGACCTTTGGAGCTGCAGTTCTGCTCGTAGAAAACCCACTCAAGTAGTAACGAGGCTCACGTACTGCTGATCTTTATCTGCCCGGTGTACAAAAAAACAAAACAAACCCGACTGGAAAAGGACCAAGACGCTCCTCCCACTGCGCGTCTTCGGTGTGAACAGACATCTGTTGACAAGCAGCCAACACTGTGCGTTGAGAGCGTTTTTGATGCTCAAGACGCGTTCGGTGGGAACCCGGCTTTTTGCATGACAATGCTAGGCTGAAGTGTGTCAGCAGTTCCTGCATGATGAGAGCATTGATGTTATGGACTGGCCTGCTCATTCCCCAGACCTGAATCCAATTGAGCACATCTGGGACATCATGTTTCAGTCAATCCACCAAGGCCACATCACACCACAGACTGTTCAGGAGCTAAGTGATGCTCTAATCCAGGTCTGAGAAGAGATCCCTCAGGAGAACATCCGCCGTCTCATCAGGAGCATGCCCAAGTGTTGTTGGGAGGTTATACAGGCACATGGAGGCCACACACACTACTGAACCTCATTTAGACTTGTCTTGAGGAATATTCACTGACATTGAATCAGCATGCCATGTTGTTTTCCACTTTCATGATGAGTATGAATCTAAATCCAGATCTCCGTGGTGTAATAATTTTGATATACATTGATAATTTTTGTGTTAGTTTCTTCTCAATCAATTCCTCTGTGCTAATAATAAAGTTTGTCAATAAGAATATTTAATTAATTGAGGTCTAGGTCTAGGATGTGTAATTGTAGCGTTCCCTTTAATTTGGTGAGAAGTGTAAAATATTAATGAATTAGAGGCCAAATCTCTCAGAAGTAAAGATGGGCAGAGGTTCACCAGTCGGTGAAAAAAGTTGAAAATTTCAGAATAATGTTTCTCAGAAGAAATTTTAAAGACTGAGCTCAACAGCTCATTATATCTAGCCTGGTTAAAACCAGACCCTTGTCCTTCACTTCACTTCGCTTCGTACTACCTAGTACAAAGCGAAGTGAAGGACAAGGGTCTGGTTTTAACCAGGCTACATTATATCATCAAAATATCTGAAAAATCTTTGAAAGTCTCTGAGCTCAAAGGACAAGACTGTAAGTCAAGACGATTGTCGATGCATTCCACATGCTTTTTTTTTTTTGAGCAAAATCATGATTGTGTATTTTTATTATGTAAAAGGATTACTGTAAATGCAAAAGGTCTGACTAGAGAGTATTTTGTAACCTGTGGAGGCACCAAGCACAGAGTGGTGTTCTGGTTGAAGCAGTTTAACAGCTGCAGAGCGCTGCGCTGTAACAAACACCTGAATGCACGGTTGAGCTCAGGTATGTATACCTCCTAAGTTCAGGTCTCCTCCTGTCACCTGCCTGTGATCCATGATGCTCGTGTGACATCTGATGTGTACCGTACTGTAGTTCTTCTGTGATGTCTGAACTTCAGGGTGCGCCGACCTCCACCTGCTGGACATGCTGAGTCCGATGGAGAGGAAGAGGCAGGGCTACATCCACGAGCTGATCGTCACCGAGGAGAACTACGTCAACGATCTGCAGCTCGTCACCGAGGTAAACGCACAAACGCATTACCATGTGCTTAAATCACTTCAGAAGAGCGTTTCCTCTTTTTAAATCTAAGTAAGACTACAAAACATTTGCTTTTGCAATATGTGTGTCACCTCTCTACCAACTGCGCTGCCATGCCGCGTTTGGCAAAACATCAAATCAGAATTAGTTGTCATGGCAACTAATTCCGTTATTTATTGTTATTTAACAGGAGAATTTCTTATTTCACTCATTAAGCCGTAAATTCCTAATTAAATAAACTAATTTAAAGTGTCTGTGACATGCACATCCTACAAATACAAAAAGTGGAATAAAACATCTTAACATTTAAGAAATTTGACATAATGCACATGATTTTACCCATTTAGTCACATAGCAGGCATATTTTATTTAATTTAGTGCAGCCAAAGTGAAACAGGAAGTGACATCAAAGAGGAACTTCCTGGTCTTTGAGCTCGGACTCTTTTTCAGCTGTCTCTCAAAATAAAAATAATCTAAAGAAACATCAGATTATCTCTGTTGTCTGTGTTAGCCATTGTAACAACGCTCTGTTCCCCTTAGTCATCACTTCCTGATAGTGACATCACTTCCTGTTACTGTGCATGAGAGTATCTAAACACCTGTTCATCTGAATGGCGTGGGGGGAAAAAATGATATACGTTATTAATGCTACCTTTCCAAAACTGAACATACCGGTATATTACAAAAGTTTGATGTGACGGCCACTTTAACGAGAAAGTGTTTACATCCTGATCTGAGGAAAGTGCCTGAACAGTTTAAGTTTTTATTTTTAACCTTTCCCCTCTGTAGGTTCTCAGCTGAAGCTGTTTCTCATAGCGTTGTTTCCTCTGTGCGCAGACCTTCCACAAGCCGCTGCTGGACTGTGAGCTGCTGACGGAGAAGGAAGTGGCCATGATCTTCGTCAACTGGAAGGAGCTCATCATGTGCAACATCAAACTGCTCAAGTAAACATGTGCTTTCACACAGCTGAGATCAGTCCTTATAACCAGGAGTCTGCAGAGCTCAGAAGCTCTGATGGAGAAAACAAATCATGTTTACTCCTAACTTTAGTAGAAAAGGTCTGTTTGAGCTGTTTTATTGTTGGATCGTATGCAGATCTGTGAATGCAGTTTCCAGCCATGCATTGTCATCTTACAATGAAGAAAACATTTTACTTGAGTTTCTTGTGCACGAGAAACATTCTTGTGTGCACCATTTTCACAACTGATAGTCTGATAGATTCAGTTCGACTGGGGAACAAAATTCGGAACATTTGTTTACATTTGCAGCTGGTGCGGTTCACATTCACACTGCACTGAGTCAGTCGAGCCAACCTGCGGTCTAAACAGGGCTGGTGTGAATGCACCTCAGACTAACACAGAGCTTGGCTTCAGAAAAATAATGATTTATCACCATTCAATAATTCTACTAAAGTCAGGTTAATTACATAACTGCTGTGAAAACATTCAAGTGTAATTTAAGGTACCGTAAAAAAATGTCACTTTCCAAACTAAAAAAAAACAACTGAAGAGGATTCCACGATTCAAAAAAAAAGGTATTTTCCTAAATTTTGACTTTTGTTTTCTACATTCTGATTTTAATCTCAAAATTCTGAAAAAAAAAAAAAAAAGGAAAAGTCAGGATTAAGAAAAATAAATTGAATTTACAGCGTGGCCCTAATCCTCTTCAGTAACAGACACTAGATGGTGCTGCAGATGTTCTTGGATGGTTTTTACTTTTTTCTGGTTCACAAAATCTCTTGTGTTAAATATTTTGTTCACCAGCATCCCCATAGGATTTACAAACAAGCTGTAGATTATTATAAGCAGTATTTATTTAAAACCTAAAAAGCAGTATTTTCTTTATTTCAAGTTTGTTTTGTATTGTAATCATTTCTTTAGTGGGAGGAGGAGCAGAAATGTTTTTTGGATAGTGAAGAACACGTCCTATCTGTAACTTGATGTGTTTGTGGCTGCTGTTGCTTTGAGTTGCTCTGACCCGGCATCTCCCCGCAGGGCTCTCCGGGTGAGGAAGAAGATGTCGGGCGATCGGATGCCTGTAAAGATGATCGGCGACATCCTGACCAACCAGCTGCCCCACATGCAGCCGTACATCAGGTTCTGTCAGTCCTCTGACTCCCTCCTGTAAGAACACCAAGCATCCTTTCTGAAACTGACGGCTTGTTGTGTTCAGGTTCTGCTCGTGTCAGCTGAACGGCGCCACGCTCATTCAACAGAAAACCGATGACAGCCCCGAGATCAAAGACTTCCTCAAGGTAAACCAGCCAAAAACTGTTCATGTGCTCATTGAAATTACCGGTAACCCTTTTTAAATATTTTCTATAATAACAAGCCTTTATTTAAACCTAACATTGTTTAAAACAATTACACTTTGTTGTTGTTTTTTAATCAAATGTGCTGCAAAAAGACATTTTTTATGCCTAGTTTGTCCAGCTTCTTATAAATTAAAGGTCAAGCATTTACTGAAGGGCTGCTTTTCATGCCAGAGTTTTAAACTAAGATCGAAGTTCTCATGGCCCATTTAACGAAACTCTCAGAAAACAATCTTTAAATTTACATCTAGATCGGATTAACTGTTGCAGTCTGCCCAGTTTAAGATGGCCGCCACAGTTTGAAGATGGCTGTGACTCGGTCAGTTCCCCACATGTTGAGCTAAATCTGGTGTGGTCGCAGCTGAGAGTCCTTCCCAGCACATATTCTGAACTCTAACTCATCTGGACAGCTACAAACAGCTTCAAACTCTGGCATGAGAGGTGGCGGGTGATATGCATTTCTTCCAGGAATGCTGGACCTTTGATTATAAAATATTAATGTTTTAAACTGTGTAAATAAGAATCCTGCTGTTTGTCTGATTCTCCATGTTTCCATCAGAGGCTGGCCATGGATCCCAGGTGTAAAGGAATGCCTCTGTCCAGTTTCCTCCTTAAACCCATGCAGAGAGTCACCCGCTACCCCCTCATCATCAAAAACGTACACGTCACACCGATACAGTTTGGTTTGAAATGTCCTTGTGCTCCTGCCTGCTGACCCGCCTGTCCTGTTTCTGATCACAGATCTTAGAAAACACTCCAGAGGCTCATCCTGATCACAGCCACCTGAAAGCTGCTCTGGAGAAGGCAGAGGAGCTGTGCTCACAGGTGAACACTCACACAGAGGCAGCCAATGTGTCTGTCTGTTAGCAAAACATCTCATGCGCAACTAGATGAACTTTGTTTGTTTTGTTTTTAATAATAATAATAATAAACTTTATTTCTATAGCACCGTCCAACAACGGCTTGCATTGACCAAGGTCCTTTATAGGATAAAACAAATAAAAACTGGACACTGTATTCATTCATACCCATCTGCTCACCACAGACTCATGTTCAGGCTGCTGTTTAATATACCATATTATTTTACATTATTAGTGTTTAGCATTTATCTTAGATCTTTTAGTGTACCGTTTAGCGTTCGTTTAGCATATATCTCAATGTATCTCTTAGTGTAAAGATAAGTGTATATCTTAAATACTTATATACAGTTTTTTAATACTTTTATGGCTATTTTTGCTATTTTGGGGAGTAACTAGGACCTTGAGTACACAATTCCTTTCCACTTCATGTACCACTCAAAAGTAAGCTTGTCAGAATGCAGATCTTAAAGTCATCTACCTGGAAGCTGCAGCAGAGGTGTTCCAGCGGGCAGAAGAGGAAGCGCTGCTCCCAGCTTAAGAGGAGGGGATGCCAGTTGGGGGTTATGGTGAGGCTGCAAGCTAATGCTGAAGCCGGAAAACTCCTGATGCCGTCTCATTGGACAACAAGATGGATTTACATCGTCTGCGAGTGGGCGCCTCAGAAAAGATGATGAAGTGTGCGGTGCTTTGCCTCACGGAAACATGGATTACAAGTGAAACGTTGGATGACAGACTCTTTTTTTTAGAGCGAACCGCTGCAGCGAGTCAACGGGGAAATCACGAGGAGGCGGGGTGTGCATTTACGTGAGTAAATGTTGGTGCCCAACTGTACTGTGGTAAAAAAAAAACTCATGCTCGAAGGCTTTGGAGCAGATAACAGTGAGGTGTCTGCCCCATTATTTACCCCGCGAGTTCTCAGTGACTTTCATCACAGATGTTTACATTTCTCCCGACGCGAATGCTAATGAAGCCCTGCAGGAGCTGCATGATCTGATCAGCTCGCTGCAGAGTGAACACCCTGAGGCTCTTTACATTATGGCTGGAGACTTTAATCACGTAAATTTAAAGGACTGTCTTCCAAACTTCAATCAACATGTAACCATACCAGCACGTGGAAACAACACGTTTGGACTGTGTTTACACAAACGTAAAAGATGCATACAAAGCCAAACCCCGCCCCCACCTAAGACTATCTGATCACATTTCCATATTATCGTAATGGCTCCTGCTTATCCGCCCCCGCTGAGACGCTCCAGATAGGTACATAAGAAAGTTAAATGTTGGATCCAGGACAGTGGCCCCATACTGAGAGATTGTTTTGAAAGAACAGACTGGCAGGTTTTCAGAGAAGCTGCTGAAAATGGAGGATCGCTTGATCTTGACCAATACACATCCTAAGTACTGGGGTACATTAGTACATGCACTGACACCGTCTCCACCACAAGATATGTTAAAAGCTTCCCCAACAGAAAACCTTGGCTGAATACAGAGGTTCGCAACCTGCTGGCAGCCAGGAACGAAAGTTACTGTTGTAACTACGGTTCTATGAATCCCAGATGACCGCCAGAGGCGGTGCTTCAAGCACTGAATGATCATTCTTGCGCATGCGCAGGTCGAGCACAAATGACAACAAAGTCACCCGTTACCTGCTGGGGACCCACGTGACTATATAGTGACGTAGCACCCGGCGTTCAATCCTTCAACCTTCTCGCGAAAGCAAGGATTCAGAGGGACCAAGCACTCTGGCGGTCATCCGGGATTCATAGAACCATAGTTACAACAGTAAATTTTGTTCTATTTCATCCCTACTGACCGCCAGAGGCGGTGCTTCAAGCACTGGATGACGTATGCCAACACGGTCACGAAGAATTGGCAACGTTCAAGGAACAACCACTACACCACTCACCTTAATGTGATGGAGAGGTATGCTGCTCCAGAACTCCTTGAAGGGGATGGGGCACAGCCATATTCACCCTGTAAAACCAAGTAAAGGTACTAGGTGATGTCCAAGAGGTCGCATGGCATATAATGTCCAACGGTACCCCTGTCATGGCAGCAAACAAGGTCGACATGCCCCTTGTAGAGTGGCACTTCACTCCCACCGGCAGTGGCTGGTCCTACAAGGCATAAGCTTTGGAGATCAAATCCACAACCCAGTGTGCCAGTCGCTGCTTGAAAAGTGCCTGACCTTTCCGTGAGCCAGCGTAGCAAACAAAAAGGCTATTCATCTTCCAGAAGGGTGCTGTAACATTGATATATGCCTCAAGGGCACGAACAGCGCACAGTAGTTTGGAGGAGCATCTAGTGACAAACTGGGCAAGATTGAGCGGCTGGGTACTACCTGCTGCCAGGGACACTTTAGGCATAAATGCCACATCAGGCCACAGCGTGACACCTGAGCCATCAGGGTTCCACCGGCAGCAGGGCTCGGCTATTGCGAGAGCCTACAATTCCCCCACACGCTTTGCAGAAATCATCACCAAAAGGAACGCCGTCTTCAGTGAGAGCCATTTGAGGTCAGCAGATGCCAAGGGCTGAAATGGGAGGGAACGAAGAGCCTCAAGCACCAGAGAAAGGTCGCATGCTGTAGACAACCTCTCTGCATCGGGCCGTCTGGCTCGCTTCGCCGGCAGCGAAGGCGTAGCCACAGCAGGCTGTTTGTAAATCGCCCGTCCTGGCGGTAATGGGCTATGCTGCGCAGCGCCTGCCCAGTCGGTAGGCTGTTCCAGCACAACCAACCGATCCAGTCTGACCGACCGGGGCATGACGCAACAGTTGGGTCAAGCGTTATCTGACAGCGCCTCCCGGAGATGTCCCTCACCGAGACATGAGGGACACAAGTCATGCCCGTCCTCGGGCTGAAGCGGCGTCAGATAGGTCGAGCAGTACAAATTATCCAGCATCATACGGCTGAAAGGCGTGATCAGCCCGCCACCAACAAGAAGTCAGCACGAGCAGAAAATGCCACTGGCGACTCTGTTTGTAGGGGGAAAAAATGTAGAGGCTACGAACTCGGGGTGAGCGGAAACGTCACTGGTGAGTTTAGATAACAAACTAGAATAACTCAGCGCGAGCAGAAACACCACTGGTGAGTTGAAATAAACAAACAATAGAAAAACAGCGCTAGCGAAAACGCTACATGTGAGTCAGATAAAACGACTAGAACGGAAGATCAACTCACCCAGCACACACACTTTTTGCCCCACTCCCCTCAGGAAGGAGGTTGAGGAGCATTAAGTGTAGAACCACTAGACTGAGGAACAGCTTCTACCATGAGGGTGTTAGACTCATGAATCTCTAACCAGAATAATCACTGTGAAATATTACATCATGTTGCTGCTGATCTTTTCATATTGCTGCTGACAAAAATCTGTTTCATGCTGCTGTGTTCATTCGTGCTCATCTGCTCATACAGACTCATGTTCGTGCTGCTGTTTGAAGTAATGTTTTTTTTATGATATTAGTGCTTGGTGTATTTTTAGTTGATGTCTTTCTTAGTTCATATCTTAGATGTTATTACTGTTTTTCTTTTACTTTTTATTGTTGGATGTAACTGGGACCCTGTGTACATAATCTCATTTCATCACATGTACCACATGTGATGCGAATGACAATAAAGATCCTTGAACTTGATACAGCAGCAACCACCCATCATAGAAGTTAAAAATATTAAAATGCAGATTAAATACCAATAAAAGCAGGTGTAATGGTACCGGATGTTTCCTGCCCCAGCCAGCGTCACCCTCCCCCTCCTCGACTAAGTGTTCAGTTAAAGAGTCTGATGGCTCTGAGGACTAATGAGTCTTTTAGACTTTTAGTTGAGCATCACCGTGAAAACAGCCGGCCACTAAATTTTCTCTGTCTTGTGGTGGTACCATGCAGAGGATGTGTGGTGGTCCTGAAGCTGGGACGGTGTCCTCCACAGAGTTCAGCTTCACTCCCACCGCTGAGCCGACTCCCATGATTATCCTGTTCAGCCTTTTGGGGCAGCTGTGACTGAGTGGTTACAGCAGTTGTCCTCCAGTGGAAGAGGTGGGGGTTCAATTCCACCAGCAATCCATTGCTTAATTTGAGCTAGATCCTGCTGGAACAAGATCCGGGAACCCCCTCATTCGGACCTGCTGCATCCCGGCAACTGTTTGCTTGGATCCGGCAACTCAAATCTCCGCCCATAAAAGTCCAAAGTCATCACACATTTTTATTTTATTTATTATAAATTCATGATAAATTATTATATATTACAAATACCTCAAACCTAACCACCACGTCATATTTGGTGCTTGTATGACAGTTTGCATGATTTTT
Organism: Garcialebias charrua; assembly: GCA_038048925.1. NCBI lineage: Eukaryota > Metazoa > Chordata > Actinopteri > Cyprinodontiformes > Rivulidae > Garcialebias > Garcialebias charrua. The sequence goes on along the minus strand of JBBPBX010016594.1, from coordinate 8,163 downwards.
CTATTACCCACTCTAAGAATGTTCCAGAGTGTGTGTTCAGTTCTAACTCGGGCTCTGTAGGAGTCTGACAGCTTGCTGTTGGTCATTACACAGTCTGGTTGTGACGGCCCGACTGCTTCGACGCGTTTTTAACGGACAATAAGAGGGTGAACGGTGTGTGACGTTCCACAACGCTGGTTGCTGTGTGGGTGCAGCACTTTGTGTAGATGTCCTTGATGGTGGGGAGACACCCCCCCACCACCAAAGTGACATCTCATTATTTTCCCTGTTCGACCAAAACCTCTGCAACTCAGTTTCTGATGAGAAGATGAAGCTGGTTTAAAAATGATCCAATGATCTGTAGTTATGACACCTCACAGTGTTACTATAAGACGCTCTGATCATGTGCCTGATGTGTGTCGTTGTTGTATGAAGGTGAACGAGGGCGTCAGGGAGAAGGAGAACTCTGATCGCCTGGAGTGGATCCAGGCTCATGTTCAGTGTGAGGGACTCTCAGAGGTACCAAAACTGGGTTTCATCCACTGCATTTACAAACATTTCTCCCTTACAACTGCTGTGTCCTTTTGGACCTTGTTTGACTCCTGTGCTAGTTGATAAAGATTTTTTTTTATTTTGTTTTATTTCCTGCAGCAATTGGTGTTTAACTCTGTCACCAACTGTCTGGGCCCCAGGAAGTTCCTCCACAGCGGGAAGCTGTTTAAAGCAAAAAGCAGCAAAGAGCTCTATGGCTTCCTGTTCAACGACTTCCTGCTACTCACACAGGTCAGTCTGAAGACCACAGGTCAGTCTGTAGACAACAGGTCAGTCTGTAGACAACAGGTCAGTCTGTAGACCACAGGTCAGTCTGTAGACCACAGGTCAGTCTGTAGACCACAGGTCAGTCTGAAGACCACAGGTCCGTCTGTAGACAACAGGTCAGTCTGAAGACCACAGGTCAGTCTGTAGACAACAGGTCAGTCTGAAGACCACAGGTCAGTCTGAGGCCCACAGGTCAGTCTGAAGACCACAGGTCAGTCTGTAGACCACAGGTCAGTCTGAAGACCACAGGTCAGTCTGTAGACAACAGGTCAGTCTGTAGACAACGGGTCAGTCTGAAGACCACAGGTCAGTCTGTAGACAACAGGTCAGTCTGTAGACAACAGGTCAGTCTGAAGACCACAGATCAGTCTGTAGACAACAGGTCAGTCTGTAGACAACAGGTCAGTCTGTAGATCACAGGTCAGTCTGAAGACCACAGGTCAGTCTGAGGCCCATAGGTCAGTCTGAAGACCACAGGTCAATCTGTAGACAACAGGTCCGTCTGTAGACAACAGGTCAGTCTGAAGACCACAGGTCAGTCTGTAGACAACAGGTCAGTCTGAAGACCACAGGTCAGTCTGAGGCCCACAGGTCAGTCTGAAGACCACAGGTCAGTCTGTAGACAACAGGTCAGTCTGCCCACAGGTCAGTCTGAAGACCACAGGTCAGTCTGTAGACCACAGGTCAGTCTGAAGACCACAGGTCAGTCTGTAGACAACAGGTCAGTCTGTAGACAACAGGTCAGTCTGAAGACCACAGGTCAGTCTGAGGCCCACAGATCAGTCTGTAGACCACAGGTCAGTCTGAAGACCACAGGTCAGTCTGTAGACAACAGGTCAGTCTGTAGACAACAGGTCAATCTGAAGACCACAGATCAGTCTGAAGACCACAGGTCAGTCTGTAGACAACAGGTCAGTCTGTAGACCACAGGTCAGTCTGTAGACAACAGGTCAGTCTGTAGACAACAGATCAGTCTGTAGACCACAGGTCAGTCTGAAGACCACAGGTCAGTTTGAGGCTCATAGGTCAGTCTGAAGAACACAGGTCAGTCTGTAGACAACAGGTCTGTCTGAAGACCACAGGTCAGTCTGAAGTCAACAGGTCAGTCTGAAGACCACAGGTCAGTCTGTAGACAACAGGTCAGTCTGTAGACCACATGTCAATCTGTAGACAACAGATCAGTCTGTAGACCACAGGTCAGTCTGAAGACCACAGGTCAGTCTGAGGCCCATAGGTCAATCTGAGGCCCACAGGTCAGTCTGAAGACCACAGGTCAGTCTGAAGTCAACAGGTCAGTCTGTAGACCACAGGTCACTCTGTAGACCACAGGTCAGTCTGTAGACCACAGGTCAGTCTGTAGACCACAGGTCAGTCTGTAGACAACTTGTCAGTCTGAGGCCCATAGGTCAGTCTGAGGCCCACAGGTCAGTCTGAAGACCACAGGTCAATCTGTAGACCACAGGTCAGTCTGTAGACAACAGGTCAGTCTGTAGACCATAGGTCAGTCTGTAGACCGCAGGTCCGTCTGTAGACAACTGGTCAGTCTGAGGCCCATAGGTCAGTCTGAAGACCACAGGTCAGTCTGAAGACCACAGGTCAGTCTGTAGACAACAGGTCAGTCTGTAGACAACAGGTCAGTCTGTAGACCACAGGTCAGTCTGTAGACCACAGGTCAGTCTGTAGACCACAAGTCAGTCTGTAGACAACAGGTCAGTCTATAGACCACAGGTCAGTCTGTAGACAACTGGTCAGTCTGAGGCCCATAGGTCAGTCTGAGGCCCACAGGTCAGTCTGAAGACCACAGGTCATTCTGAAGACAACAGGTCAGTCTGAAGACCATATTTCTGCTTTTTCCTGGATTATGTTTTTGAACTTGTGGTTCTGACATCAGTAAAAATGAGCTAGCTGCTCGTATTGAGAACGTTTGAGCTTTAAGGCGACACGTGTTTTTGAAGGTGGTATATAATTAATTTCATGTTTCCTGTTTTCTTTGAGGTCACCAAACCTCTGGGATTTTCAGGGTCCGACAAAGTCTTCTCCTCAAAGACCCACCTGCAGTATCGCATGTACAAAACGGTGAGGTGACATACAAACTGCTCTGTGGTGTGTTCTTAGCTCCGTCTAATAAATATGCTCCCATCTTTCTTTTTGCCTTTCTGAAAGCTGACTCGTCCTGCAACACCAAGCAGATCTAGAATAGATGAACATGGTGATAAAAGTTTAAATATGTGGTTTAAATGGAGCCTTCTTGTCATTTTTAGCCAATCTTCCTGAACGAGGTGTTGGTGAAGCTACCGACAGACCCCTCAGGAGACGAGCCTCTGTTCCACATCTCCCACATCGACCGTGTTTACACCCTCAGAGCTGAAAGCATCAACGAAAGGTGACACGAGACCCAGTCTCCAACCGTCCAAACCCCCAGCTCCAAACACAGCTGCTGCTGAGTCAGCGTTACTGCTATTGTTTTATGCACACTACGTCTGCATACCTTGTTTCCATTTTAGACGTGTAGATGTGAAAATGTTCAGCTCATACAGGAGATCAGTGCTGTTCTTGTTTTTGTTTAGTAACTTTTATGCTTAAAAAAAAGTCATTTGTTTTCAAAAGAGCTTTATAAAGATTTCTTCATAATTTTCTTCTTTTGAAATCTTCTTCAGCTGTTAGCACACTTCTTGACTTTTTATGCTACTTTTAGCTTTTGGCTATCCTTTTGCTACTTTAAGCTTGTAAACTTTTTGCTGCTTTTAGCGTCTAGCTAACATTTTGCTGTTTTTGCTGCTAATTGGCTTTTTGATACTTTTAGCATTTAGCTAGCTTTTGCTGTTGTTTTTTTATTACTAGAAGGCCTTTTGCTACTTTTAGCATCTAGCTAACATTTTGCTGTTTATGCTTCTAATTGGCCTTTTACTACTTTTAGCATGTAGCTAACCTTTTGCTGTTTTTTGCTTCTAATTGGCCTTTTGCTAGTTTTAGCATCTAGCTAGCGTTTTTTTTTTTTTTTGCTTCTAATTGTCCTTTTTCGACTTTTAGCATCTAGCTAACCTTTTGTTGTTTTTTTACTTCTTATTGGTCTTTTGCTACTTTTAGCATCTAGCTAACATTTAGCTCTTTTTTTTTTAAATTGGCTTTGTGCTACGTTTAGCATTTAGCTAGCCTTTTCTGTTTTATTTTGTTTTTTGCTTCCAAATGGCCTTTTGCTACTTTTAGTTTGCCTCTGGAACTTTTGGAGAATCATATGATGATGATTAAAATCAAATATTTGACAATAAAAGTTTTACAAGTTGTAGCAGAACACCAGAAACTCTTGTTTGTTTACAAATAAGAAGAAATTAATTTTATTGTCATCGTACCATGTGTAATAAAATTATGTTTGGTCTCTCTCCATGTCGACATGTAGGAGTAAAATAAATGAGCTAAAAGAGAGACATGTAGCATGTACAAGAGTCCTGTGGGTGTTTAAATTGCTCTATAAATAAAGCTGGTATGGTATGGTACTAAGACTGCAAGTATGAGTATATAAGGATGACTCAACTACTACCATTTCAGATTTTAGCTCAGTATGGGCAGGAATGGCTGAGTTAGAGCCATGTTTGCTTTTGTTAAGGTCAATTAGGTGTAGCAGCCATCTTGAATAGGGGCAACACCTAACTTTAATCAGTTGTCGATGCACATCTAATTATACATTTCTGAGTGTTTTAATGTATTCTGTCCGCTGGTTAATCAAATGTTTTGCTAACAGATATACAACTGAAAACACACAGATAGGCATTTACAGGATTGGCCACCTTCCATGGTGTCTGGAATAAAACTCAATCTGAGACAAAGGTTAAACTACATAGAAAGATGAAGGAGAAGTTCTCTGTGACTGTTCTTTAAAAATAAACTACTAATGTAAATTATTATAAATAACAAACTAAACATTTTCCATTACATAATAGCTTTTTTAACCTGGTTTGAAATGCCCGTAGTAGACGTTGTTCTCGTGTTCCTGCAGGACGGCGTGGGTTCAGAAAATCAAGGCAGCTTCAGAGCTCTTCATCGAGACAGAGAAGAAGAAGAGGGAGAAGGCGTATTTAGGTGAGCGTCCGTCATGTCAGCAGCTCAGGCTGCCATCAGGATTCTGATGTTTCTCTGTGTTTCTGCACCTCAGTGCGTTCTCAGAGGGCGACGGGAATCGGCAGACTGATGGTCAACATTGTGGAGGGGATCGAGCTCAAACCCTGTCGCTCCCACGGTAGGAGAAACCTCCTCTGGTTTTAACAGGATTTATTGTGTTTTAGTCTTATTGTAACATCTGGTTTTGAGGGATTTTAAGAAATTGAACAAGAATAAACAGCATCGTTCTTGTCTGTGTCTCCAGGAAAAAGTAACCCATACTGTGAAGTAAACATGGGTTCTCAGTGCCATATCACTAAAACTGTACAGGTAGGACTTCTGTCCTCTTTATACGGTCTTCTCTACAATATCTGTGATCAAATTACTTTTTTAACTTTGTTCTGTATAGCCATCCATACATCAAAGAATTTGACTCCATTCGGTGTGCAGTGACTTTTGTTTTTTGAGGCAAAATACAGCTGCTGGTCATAAAATTAGAATATCGTGAAAAAGTTGGTTTATTTCAGTCATTCCATTAAAAAAGTGAAACTTGTGTATATCCATTTATTACACATAGACTGATATATTTCAAAGTTTATTTCTTTTAATGTTGCTTATTATAACTGACAACTAATGAAAACCCCAAATTCAGTATCTCAGAATATTAGAATATTGTGAAAAGGTTCAATATTGAAGAAACCTGGTGCCACACTCTAATCAGCTAATTACCTCAAAACACTTGCAAAGGCATTTACGGTAAATGGTCTCAGTCTAGTTCTTAGGCTAAACATTCATGGGGAAGACTGCTGACTTGACAGATGGTCAAAAGGCGACCATTAACACCTTGCACAAAGAGGGCAAGACACAAAAGGTCATTGCTAAAGAGGCTGGCTGTTTACAGAGATCTGTGTCCAAGCATAGAGGCGAAGGGAAGGAAATGATGTGGTAGAAAAAAAGTGTACAAGCAATAGGGATAACCGCACCCTGGAGAGGATTGTGAGACAAAACCCATTCCAAAATGTGGGGGAGATTCACAAAGAGTGGACTGCATCTGGAGTCAGTGCTTCAAGAACCACCACGCACAGATGTATGCAAGACATGGGTTTCAGGCAGCTGTCGCATTCCTTGTGTAAAGCCACTCTTGAACAAGAGACAACGTCAGAAGTATCTCACCTGGGCTAAAGACAAAAAGGTCTGGACTGCTGCTGAGTGGTCCAAAGTTATGTTCTTTGATTAAAGTAAATTTTGCATTTCCATTGGAAATCAAGGTCCCAGAGTCTGGAGGAAGAGAGGAGAGGCATATAATCCACGTTGCTTGAGGTCCAGTGTCAAGTTTCCACAGTCGGTGATGGTTTGGGGTGCCATGTCATCTCCTGGGGTTGGTCCACTGTGTTTTCTAAGGTCGAAGGTCAACGCAGCCATCTATCACAAAGTTTTAGAGAACTTCATGCTTCTTGCTGCTGACCAACTTTATGGAGATGCAGATTTCATTTTCCAACAGGACTTGGCACCTGCACACAGTGCCAAAGCTACTAGTACCTGGTTTAAAGGTATAGTATGCGGTTTTTGAACACTCTGGGACTTAGAAATATTTTCAGCGCAGAAAAGCATTCTGCTCCCTCCCCTCAGAGCCATATATGGCACAGTCCGTGCTCTGCTGAACTTGGGATCTGCTCCGCCCCCTGCTGCTGTCTGCTCAGAGCCGCTGCGATATTCTGTGTTTATGTTAATAAAACCTTCTAATAAAATAAAATAAAACCATGGAGCGCTAGTCCTACAACACAAAATCCAGCAGAAATCATCAGAGGTTCACGAAGCAACGTTTGGACATGATTTAATTCGCTCGTGACTTCCTCATGTCTGTCAGCGCTGGTCTGGAATGTCTGGAATGTTCCGCCTCCTCTACATGTCCTGTCTCTGCGCTCCGAAGTTCTGTGTTTATATGATAATATAACTGTTTAAAAAATATAATAAAACCATGAATCACTCATCCAACAACACAAAAACCAGAAGAAATCAGCAGAGGTTCACGAAGCAACGTTGGACATGTTTTAATTCGCTCGTCAGTCGTGACAAATCCATTTCCTCATTCCTGTGAGTGGAGGATGAAGCGATCACTTGACTTTTGGCAAAAAAACTAAATAAAAGTCCAGCTCTGGGATAAAGAAGGGATATTTAATACATTTTGTGTCACATAAAAAACAGTCCTGCATCGCTTTGCAATCCTTTGAATGAGAACGAGCTGCGGCTGGGACAGGTGGGGGCGTGGGTTGGGGCGTGACAAACAACTCTGTTTTTATTGGCTGGTCAGTGTCCGGGTCACTCTTGTGTTTTCAGTGTTTTTATAAATGCTGATAGAGAAGCAAGGGGACTATAGTTTTTTTCAGAGATTACTTTGTCTAACATCAGTCTGTCAATAGATAGTGACAGAGTGAAGAAATATGTTAAAAATATATTGTTTGAAAAGTTACAGACTACATTACAATGTTACATACCGGTACCCCACCTTTAAGGACCATGGTATCCCTGTTCTTAATTGGCTAGCAAACTTGCCTGACCTTAACCCCATAGAAAATCTGAGGTATTGTGCAGAGGAAGATGTGATACGCTAGACCCAACAACTCAGAAGAGCTGAAGGCCACTATCAGAGCAACCTCGACTCTCATAACACCTGAGCAGTGCCACAGACTGATCAACTCCATATCATGCCGCATTGCTGCAGTAATCCAGGCAAAAGGAGCCCCAAGTAAGTATTGAGTGCTGTACATGTTCATACTTTTTGTGTTCATACTTTAAGGTTGGCCAACATTTCTAAAAATCTAATTTTGATTGGTCTTATGTAATATTCTAATTTTGAGATACTGAATTTAGGGTTTTCATTAGTTGTCAGTTATAATCATCAACATTAAAATAAATAAACATTTGAAATATATCAGTATGTGCGTAATGAATGAATGTAATTTACAAGTTTCACTTTTTGAATGGAATTACTGAAATAAATCAACTTTTTCATGATACTCTCATTTTATGACCAGCACCTGTATTATCTTTATTGTCGTCGTCCCCCCCCCCAAGTGTCATGTCAAAATCCAAGATGGCTGCCACCTTATATACTGTATATGTAAACAGACCACCAGTATCATTTGCAGAAACTGTTTTCTAGTCCAACAAAGTTGTCAGGCCTTCTGGAATGTTTCTTTTTGTTGAAACGTTTCGTCCTTCATCCATTAGACTTCATCAGTCCGAGGAGCCACAACAAACTCAGTCTTA
>JBBPBX010016593.1:19386-47947 GCA_038048925.1 Garcialebias charrua | reverse complement strand
GGACGCCATTCAAAGAAAGAGATTAGCCAAGAAGAAATATGACAGTGAGAGGACTGAAGAGAGGAGACAGGAATATAAGGAGATGGGACATAGAGCAAAGAGGGAAGTAGCTAAGGCAAAGCAGAGGGCGTACAATGAGTTATATGGGAGACTGGACACTAAAGAGGGCGAGAAGGACTTGTACCGATTGGCAAGACAGAGGGATCAGGCTGGAAAGGATGTGCAGCAGGTTAGGCTTATTAAAGATGGGAATGGGAATGTTCTAACAAGTGAGGAGTGTGTGATGGGAAGATGGAAGGATTACTTTGAGGAGCTAATGAATGAAGAGAATGAAAGAGAAAGAAGAGTGGAGGTAATAGAAACGGTGGACCAGGAAGTGGGAAAGATTAGTGAGGGTGAAGTCCGGAAAGCTCTGAAAAGAATGAAGAAGGGGAAGGCAGTAGGACCTGATGACATACCAGTGGAGGTTTGGAAATGTCTCGGAGAGATGGCAGTGAGGTTTTTGACTCAAATATTTAATGGAATATTTGAGGGTGAGAAAATGCCTGAGGAATGGAGAAGAAGTGTGCTGGTTCCCATTTTTAAGAATAAGGGTGATGTACAGAGTTGTAGCAACTACAGGGGAATTAAGTTGATGAGCCACACAATGAAGATCTGGGAGAGAGTTGTGGAAGCAAGACTTAGACAAGATGTAACTATCTGTGAGCAGCAGTATGGTTTCATGCCAAGAAAGAGCACCACAGATGCCATCTTTGCTTTGAGGATGTTGATAGAGAAGTACAGAGAGGGTCAGAAAGAACTCCATTGTGTGTTTGTGGATTTAGAAAAAGCATATGACAGGGTACCAAGAGAAGAGGTGTGGTATTGCATGAGGAAATCTGGAGTGGCAGAAAAGTATGTTAGATTGGTACAGGACATGTATGAGGACAGCAGGACAGTGGTGAGATGTGCTGTGGGTGTGACAGATACCTTCAAGGTGGAGGTGGGATTGCATCAAGGATCGGCTCTGAGCCCCTTCTTGTTTGCTCTGGTGATGGACCGACTAACAGATGAGGTCAGGCAGGAATCCCCATGGACTATGATGTTTGCAGATGACATTGTGATCTGTGGTGAGAACAGGGAACAAGTGGAAGAGAACTTGGAGAGGTGGAGGTATGCTCTTGAAAGAAGAGGAATGAAAGTCAGTCGTAGTAAGACAGAGTACATGTGTGTGAATGAGAGGGAGGCCAGTGGAACAGTGAGGCTACAAGGAGCAGAGGTCACAAAGGTGCAGGACTTCAAGTACTTGGGGTCCACTGTCCAGGAAAATGGGGAATGTGGTAAAGAGGTGAAAAAGAGAGTCCAGGCAGGATGGAGTGGATGGAGAAAAGTTTCAGGAGTGATTTGTGACAAAAAGGTGTCAGCAAAGGTCAAAGGAAAAGTTTACAAGACAGTGGTGAGACCAGCTATGTTGTATGGTCTGGAGACAGTGGCATTGACAAAAAGACAGGAGAAAGAACTGGAAGTGGCAGAAATGAAGATGCTGAGGTTCTCCTTAGGAGTGACAAGGATGGATAAGATCAGGAATGAGATCATCAGAGGTACAGCACATGTTAAACAACTGGGAGATAAAGTTAGGGAGGCCAGACTGAGATGGTTTGGACATGTCCAGAGGAGGGACAGTGGGTATATTGGTAGAAGGATGTTAGAAATGCAGCTGCCAGGAAAAAGACAAAGAGGGAGACCAAAGAGGAGATATATGGATGCAGTTAGAGAGGACATGGAGGTAGTTGGAGTGAGGACAGAGGATGCAGAGGACAGAGTGAGGTGGAGGAGGATGACTCGCTGTGGCGACCCCTGAAAAGGGAAAAGCCGAAAGAAGAAGAAGAAGAAGAAGAAGATTCAGCTGGACTTCTATTTATAAGTTGTCTTCTGATAGTCTGATGAAGTTTTAACGGTCAAATGTTTTGTAAAATGGTTGAGAAAATAATCAATATATAACTGTGGAATATTTTAGATCTATTCTATTCAATGTAAAGTCCGAATAATTTAATAATACTGTATACTAAGCTAAGCAAGCAGGGTAGAGAGCTAAAAAGTAGGTAAAATATAAAATCCCCTCTCTCCTTTTTAAGTCAGAAGATTTAAGTCGAATATCTTTTAATATTTTGATACAGAAAGAAAACATGAAAATAGTGGTTGTCTCAGCTGATTACTGTTAGGATTTCTTTTACCCAACCTACAAAATAATTTCTAAAACTCAAACCTCATATTGTGAATCCTCGTCTTTATCTTTGTCTTGAGTCACTGCCTCGGCGCCATTAACTTCTTCCTGGATGATCCTGATGTCCGGTTCCACCACACTTTCAATGGGCCGCCCGTCATTAGCAGTTTTAGAATTAGACCCATGAAAAAAGTTTGTCACTTTCGGCAGTGAAGAAACATACGTTATAGTTTTTTGACGCTTTTTACGTTTTTCAGCTCCGCTTTCGTATTTTCTTGTTCACTTCATCTTTTCTCCGTCTCCTCTCTCTCTCCCGCTTCGTTCTCACTCAAGAAGCACACTTCCTGGATTAGTGGGTGATGTCATGACGCATGACGGAATAGTCCATTTTTCGCAGGGGGGTACAGAACTCGACCGGTTTTTCTATTGCGTTTTTAATGATCGTTTTTCATCGTAACTATAATTATTTTTATGTTAAACGTACATTAACAAGCAGGAGCAATGTTAGGGATGTAGGTGACGGCTGGGGTCCCTGCTTATTGGCGGCCCCTGCTCATTGGCGGCCCCAGGCCACGGCCTCATTCGCCTGAATGGTAGATCCGCCACTGTGTCTTAAAATGATAAATCTAACCTAAAATCCTCCCTCCTCTGCAGCAGCTGTCTGTCCTCCTCTGCAGTCTCCATTCAGACTAACTTCCTGAACGGTAAGGTTCATATAAATACGGTTGAATACCTAAATTAAAACCTGCTGGCTCTTGTTCATCACCAGAACTAAAAGAACTTCCAAAACTGAAGACAAATCGCTTAGATGAACACTAAAAATGCTGCACTCGTCTGAGTCGACATGCTCCAGGCATTATTAGTTACATGCCCGTTGAGCAGCGGCTCCCCACCAGTACGTCACAAGACGTTTTGCGGAAGTGCGCGGAATTTTAGGGGCGTGTCCCAGAGAAATAACTACCATAACTTGGAATGAAATTTTAATATATTTATAATTTATGTTGAAAAAACGATCAAAGCTGAATGATATAAGATATATATGTTGTGACAAATATGCAAATTTCCAACATCAAGTCACAATCCCTTTAAAGTTAACTTGGTTAGTGATTCTAGCAAGCTTGATTCACACATGTTTTTATCAATACTGATATGTGAAATTGGCTGCAGATTTAACCCCACTTGACCAGACAAATACTTATTTTACCATCACATCCAAATTCAAAACCACTCCACTTTATTTGCAATGTTTTTGAGTTTTGCATGTGGTTTATTTTTTAAAAACAGAGATAAATACAGATTTTAAAAAGAACAAATGGTCTATTATTTACATTTTATGTATAATTGCAAATGATAAAAAAAAGTGGGGGAGAGAACGACTCGAAATGACTTAAAATGAAAAGTTCCTGACTTGAGACTTTTGCCTGTCTTGACTTGAGACTTGACTTGGACTTGAGGTCAAAGACTTGAGATTTGACTCGGACTTGCAACACAGTGACCACTTGGTCCCACCTCTGCTGATATTAGACTGAACATCACTTCAAAAATGGCCAGACTATCTCTAAAATCTGTTAGCATTAGCCTCTGTAGCCTGCTGCGTTAGCTCAGGCCGCAAAGCGTCATGGTCCACCATCTGTGTTTGACTGCAAGTTGCAACACGTGACCAGTTTCTAGGGTAATGGCTGACTGACAGTGAACGAGTGGACGGTTCAAGCACAGCGTGTGTTAGCTGGTACCGACCTGTTCTGTGTAACTGGACCCGAGGTTCCCTGTTGATACCCAGCAGTCTGAGTCTGCGACGAAGATCCATCTGTTCCTGAAGAAACTCTCACAACCTCCCGCTGTTCTCCACACAACGTTCACCGAGACTTCCTGCCTTTTTCCTCTCCGGTGTTCTATCGAGATCTGTTTCCCCTGCAAGCTCCGCCCCCGCTCAAACGAGGCGCGAATCACGTGAAAACTCGCTTCTTCTATCGTTCTGCGCTCGGACCTACGGACAAATACCATGTATTATGAACCGTTAGTTAAACGTTAAAAAAAAAGGAACAAATACTCATCACGAAGTGAAAGAACATAGTTTACAGATGAAGAACTACATCGACCATAATGCACTGCGATCAAATCGCAGCGGCGTTGCGTCAACATTCATTCATTCATTCAAGTCTCTGGGACTCATTTACAAGAGACCTGATTTATTTTTATGAATGAACATGCCCTCCTTTTTGTGAAGAGAGACTGGGATATTAAAGTGTTAAAAGTAAATACAGCAGCTTTAGTTTAATCTGGAGTTAACAGTTTAAATTTCACATTTTAAAGAATAGGTTTTATTCTGGAGTTTTACTATGCATTAAATCATACGATTTTCATCTGACAGAGTTTTAATAAATGAAACAAAATTTCTTCATCCATTATCTTTTACCCGCTTCTTCCATTTTTGGGTCACGGGGGTCGCCAGTGCCCATGTCCATCAATCACTGTGCGAGGGGCGGGGTACACCCTGGACGGGTCGCAAGTCCATCACAAGGACACATGCAGACAAACGAGACAAACAACCATTCACTCTCTCACTCACACCTAGAGACAATTTAGTTGCCAATCAGCCTAACATGCATGTTTTTGGTCTGTGGGAGGAAACTGGAGTAAATGGAGAAAACCCACGCATGCACAGAGAGAACATGCAAACTCCACCCAGAAAGGCCCCTCAGACCGGAATTTGAACCAGGGACCTGCTCGCTGAGAAGCTGCAGCTCTACCAGCTGTGCCACCGTGCTGCCACAAAATTTCTTAAAAGCACAAATTCCCATTCTTTGGCTACCTAAATTTGAATTAAAAAAAAAAAAAAAAGATAAAATATTAGTCACCGTATTAAACATTTTGTAATATGTTCAAGCCATCATCTGTCAGAAATAGCACTTAAACTTTAAAAATGTAAATAAAAAATCAAATAAAGGACTAAGGAGTGTACTTGGTGGGGAAACAGTTTACTTGGGACTCCTCAGACTGATGAAGCCCTCTGGACCGAGGGCGAAACGTCAAAAAGAAACTGTCCAGATGACCTGACTGAGCGCTAATGGAAACTGGTGCTGCAGCTCAGTAATGTGATGAACTCATGCGACCGCCCGCTCGTGGGATTAAACAACAGATTTTTTCCTGGGGGAATGTTGATGATGACACACAGCAACATGTACTTTAAAAACAATGAACCACAAACAGGATCGATAAGTAAGTAGTGCCTTTCTATCTTATCAAAAATACTCAAAGCTCATTAAACTGTGTCCTCATTTACCCATTCATACAGCACTCTATTAGACTATATCTATACAAATAACAATCTGGAGGCTGGCTGAGTTATGGTTATAGAGCAGTTGTCTGTTAAATAGCAATAAGTCAACAAAATTAAATGTATAGGCTAAGGTCAGTTTATTTAGTTTCATGAGTACACAAACTGTCATTTTAAACAAGTTTAGATAAATGTTTTACTAATTCAACATATAAAAGATCACAGTATCTTAGAACAATAACTATAAAGACAAGAGTCTAGAATATGATAATTGAGATGTGGTAAAATAACAACCAAACAAAAGCTAATAACTAAAAGCCTCGATTATATCAAAAATAAAACACACACATTGATTAATCAAACCCACAAAGATTAGTTTGTTAAACTGTCTTTGATAATATAAACTAATATTTTGTTTTTAGGCCGACTTAAAACATGTTCATGTACGACAGATAAACATAGCGATTAAATATTTGTAAAAATTGTTCATTGTCCACTGTCCTTGATGAAAAAAAAAACTAGAACCATAATCAAACAAATCAAAGGAAAAACAAACATGCATATAATGTATATTTGTATCAAACAGTTTTTAAAACACAAATAACTAGGGAAGTGAGTTGTTTGTTTTTAGCATTTTAGCTAGCTAGTATTGCACGCAGACTGGTGGAGGGGAGGTGAGCAGTTCACTTTGTTCGTTTGAAGCGCTCTGTTGTTAAGGGGGCAGGGCGCCCTTACGTATTACGTCATGAAATTAGCATATCATAATATAACTTTTTTGCCCGGGCAAGCTTTTTATACCGGTAAAACCGGGAACGATAGGCCCCAGGTTCCCAGTTGATGTCGAGCAGTCTGCGCCGAAGATCCATCTGTTCATGAAGAAACTCTCAGATCCTGAACTGAAGAAGGTTTGATTGCAGCTGCAACAACCTCCCGCTGATCTCCGTGGCAGAGTTCACAGAGCTCCTGCCTTTTTCCTCTCCGGTGTTGTATCGAGATCCGTTTCCCCTGCAAGCAGTGTTGCCAGATATAGTCAAGGTTTTCCAGCCCAAAAGTCTGTTAAAAATAGCCCCATCACAAAATAAATAAATAAATAAATAATAAATTAAAACACACACACACACACACACACACAATACCACCCCACCACACACACACACACACACCTCCTGTAAAGAAATATTGATATAAGTTATAAGTCTGTTGGAGTCAGTCTCCCCACTATCACAGACATCTACACCTCCAGATTCAGGAAGAGGGCCACCTGCATCATGAGGGACCCCACTCACCCAGCACACACACTTTTTGCCCCACTCCCCTCAGGAAGGAGGCTGAGGAGCATAAAGTGTAGAGCCACTACCATACGTGTCAATCTCAAGGCCCGGGGGCCGAATGTGGCCCTCGTTGACATCTTATCTGGCCCCCAAGATGATATGTGAAACGTAAAATACTTTCTATCTCTTAAATTTTATTCAGGAATCTTTGATTTATAATGTTGAAAGCACAACAGAGACCATCAAATAAGACCAACCAAACTCTTGTTGAGGGACATGTGACCAAGAAAAGATGTTGAGTATCTGATTTGAGTTAGTGTGGTTTTTGAAATGGGCCCTTAGTTTGCAAAAGGTTTTAATTTAGGCCCCCTTTTATAAGCGAGTTTGACACCCCTGATGAACAGCTTCTACCCTGGCTGATAGAGGCTGATAAGGCTGTTAGACTCATATCTGACCAGAACAATCACTGTGAAATATCACATCATGTTGCTGCTGATCTGTTTCATGTTGCTGCTGATCTGTTTCATGTTGCAGCTGATCTGTTTCATGTTGCTGCTGATCTGGTTCATGTAGCTGATGATCTGTTTCATGTTGCTGCTGACAAAAATCTGTTTCATGCTGTTGTGTTCATTCATGTTCATCTGCTCATACAGACTCATGGTCGTGCATGGAGTAATGTTTTCTATGATATTAGTGCTTAGTATATTTTTAGTTGGTGTTTTTCTTAGTTCATATCTTAGATGTTATCAATGTTTTTCTTTTACATTTTATTGTTGGATGTAACTGGGACCCTGTGTATATAATCTCGTTTCATCACATGTACCACATGTGGTGCGAATGACAATAAAATTCTCTGACTCTGATATTGGTGTTTATATGTTCATCAATGTGATTAATCAAAATCAGTTAAATGTGTTAAGTGTGTAAAGTGCTCTTTATTCAGAAAATCAGCACGTCACATTTCAGGATATGATTATAGACACAAATTAAATGTTCAATATGAATATTTCTATATTATCACAACAGTAATAGTGTTACGCACATTAGTAGTTGCAAACACTCAAAAGAATACATATGTTGGTTTAGTGCTTACCTTTAACCTAAACATTTAAGGAGTAAAAAATTTTAATTATCACTTTAAAAGTTAAAAATGTTGTCTTTGGTGCCTGTTTTTTTCTTCTTCCATATTAGTGTGTGTGAATGGCAGGGATTAACATAAAACACTTTGTAGAAAGGTGCTTTATGAAGCTCAGTCCATTTCCTTCTACCAGTTGACAGGTGTTCTGTCGGTTGGTGATCCTCATCAGATTGTCAGGATTCTAGTTAATACGCATGCGAATTCTGCCAAAAGCCCGCTACCTTCGGATGAGCCATCTGTTTATCATACAAAACAAGATCTACACTACAAGATACAAACAAAAGCAAGACGGTAATTTTTTGGGGTGTATTATTGCATCTTTACACAGTTTGAAGAGTGCAATACATTTTCTGAAACGCAAGTAAATCATTTTATTAGTGTACAAATGCCACATCCAATATGGCGTCCGCTCCAACGTACCGCCGCTATGGGCCAGCCCACTCAACAAGAAACTGCCTCACCAGTTCGCTGTTGTGATCGCCCTGACAGTCGACAATAGCCAATCAGTGATGGACAAAGGTCAGAAGAGCTTTGCTATGAAATAATGATGAATGATTGTATGAAATGTGTTTAATAGGTTGCCAACCGCAGTTCTGACTCCAAATTAGTGATGTGTGGATTGATATTTAATTATACAGGTAATCCTCGGGTTACGACTGTCTTGAATTATGACGTTTCGTGGTTACAACGTATCTCCCATAAAAAATAAAAATAAAAAAAATAAATAAAAATTACTATGAAAAGCCGAGTTATGCAGTTTTACGTCGTAAACGTAATGCGGAATACGACGGATGGACCGGTTTTACGTCGTAAACGTAGCGGCGGAGGAATACTGCACTGTACTCTCTAAAAAAGCTAAGTCTGGTCCTCTGAACATTCAAAAAACAAAACAAAACTGTACTGTGAACGTGGTTTTACGTCATAAACGGAATGCGGAATACGGCAGACGGACCGGTTTTACGTCGTAAATGTAAAGCAGCGGCGGAAAATATTGTACTTTATGCGGTGGAGCGGCGGAAAATATTGTACTGTACGCAGTGCAGTGGCAGAGGAATACTGTACTGTACTGTGAACGCTTTTTTACGTCGTAAACGGAAAACGGAATACAGGTACGGCGGATGGACTGAGGAGAATGGCGTCAACAGCATCCTGGTAGGCCATTAACTCTTTTTTTCCTTCATTATGGCTCCCAAACATATGTGTTTTTTGATAATTATGTAGGGTACTGTGTTAGGATAGGCTAAGTGCTTGGTAATACAGTACTGTACATGTATATGGTGCAATATGTACGTATATTCCGACTTATGTCGAAAATCGGTTTATGAAGCCGCGTAGGAACGGATCTACGTCATAAGCCGAGGACTACCTGTAGATACTATTTACAGAAAGGTGTGCTCTAGAATCGATTCTTAACTCAAACTATCGATAGTTTTGATACTTCAGTCATTTCAGGCAATGCACGTCATTGACAGAAAGGTAGTGGAAAATAAACTGTAGAGATTTCGTCTAAATGATACGTGGTTGGTGGAAACTACTTTTTCTTCTGCCAGTGATGCGTAATGCGTGTAAGCCGAGCGGCACAATACTCGTCGTGGTCCGTCAGTCAGACTGTAAACACAAACAATGGCACAGAATACACGAAGTCACGCGTGGAGCTATTTCAGCTCCAAAAACAACCAATAATCGGTTTGTGAAGTTTGTGAAAAAACTGTAAAGCGCTGTGACAACACAACAAACCTTGTCAAACACATCCAGGCAAACCACAAAGATGAGTGGGACAGAGGAGGAGAGCTCAGGGGCCTCATGTATCAACGTACGCACAAAAACCTTGCGTACGCCATTTTCCACGCAAAACTCCGTATGTATCAAAACAGAACTGAACGTGGAAATGTGCGCAGCCCCACGCCAACTCCAAGGCTGGCGTACGCACGTTTCTGTGGTTTTGGTTCCTTTGGCGACACTTAGAGGTGATTCTGAAAAACTGTTCATGATGTGAAAATGTTTATTGTTCACACCAGACACACAGGATTAACAATTATTACATCCACATGGACGCAGTTAAATAAAGGACGCACAAAGTTGTGCAAAAAAATATATTTAACAGGAACAGATTCAGCCTTACTGGAGGATACAATAAATAGTGTAACACGCAGAGCATTTATTTATAAACAGATAGAATTTTCTGATCTACGATATGGCTTATCAGCCGTTTTCAGAAATAATCATTTTTCAGTTTGGCACAGCTGCGCTCTGGAGCGCAACACAGGAGCCGTGCATCACGCGTGCACGTACAGACGCAGCGATCAAACTGGGGTTCCACAGGAGCTTTCCAGAGGGAGCTGGCAGACCAATCGGGGCTGTCCAGTCCTCTCAAAGCCAATTCATGTCCAATAGAATGGTCTCATCCATATGATTCAAAAGGCTGAGTTATGGTCGCGCTTTGGAGCGCGCGCACCCTCGCCGGCAGTGGATGTGTTTCATAATTGGCGTTTATTGTAGATTTCTCCAAAATGACATGTGGAAGTACACTTTACAACTTGTGAAAATGCTGTAAGTAAAAGCTTCACAGACAAACAGATTGCGCACAAAGGCTGTGGCCCGCGCAGCGTTTCTGGAGACTCCAACATCACGTCACGTCATGAAAACTCTCCACTGAGGCGCAGAGACTCGTTTCTTCGTATCAGCTATTAAATAAACAAAGATCTATGTTCTACCAAACATCTAAGTTCCTCTGTGTTTACAGTAATTATGGTAATAAACTCATGCGCAAAGTTAATATTTTCACTCAGAATGGATGGATGAGCCGGTTGCGCACCACAGCAGCGTGCGCGCACACACAAATACCGACACACAATCACTCGTTCTTTGCGTGATAAACACATTTTATTACTATTCTTAATTAGGATTGTTTTTCCTCACTCATATTATATTAAATTCATTATTTTCCTGAATCTAGAAATTATTTCTGATTGCGCAGGGATCAAACAAACATGTCCTTCACACATGCAGGAAGTAATTTGCATCTGTTTAACATATGTAAATGAAGGCGTGTCAGGGGAGGTGTCTCACGTGCGCTCAGTTCCACGTTAATTGTGATGTACAAAAGGAATGTGTGTGGATTCAGGCGTACGCACGGTTTGATACATCTGGATTTTTTTGTGCGTACGCCGTTTTCTGGATTTGACCGTACGTCACGTTTCAGTAAGAAATCCACGCAAGTCTTTGTACATGAGGCCCCAGGTGCTGCTGCTGCGGGACAAGACAGACATCTCTGTTAGAGTCCTTTGGTCCTGCAGGCAGATGCTATCCAGGTCCAGATGAAGGAAATGTGGAGATTTAAGCGCTGTCAGAGTTGTTTCAATTAATACATATGGTTATGAAAGAAGTACCAAAATAAATTAATGCTCAAACAAATAGTTTTCATGAGTTCAGTTTGGAGTAATACTATATGTATCACTGAGAATCTCAGTCTGAGATAATCTCACATGGGCAAAAATTATTCAGGTAAGGTTTCTTCTTCTTGTTGTTTTATTGGCGGTTGGCAATCAACTGAAGGAGGCATTACCGCCACCAACTGGTAAGGAGTGTGGACCACATGACAAAAGAATCAGGTATGGTTTCCTAAAGAATTGATCATTTAAAGTAGATTACATAGACCAGGTGTCATCAAATTATATATGTAACAGGTGGCACCACAGGGTGTCACAACTTCCCTGTGGTCAAGCCTATGTAAAAGGGAAGTTGGCAGTGTTGATGGGAGGGTGCAATTTCCTGTGAGTGGCCAGGTGGTCTCCCGTGGGAGAATAGACCATTAAGTTCAGATCCACTTCGTCCAGTCAGAACGGAAGTTCTCTGACGTAATTGTGAAAAGGGCCTATAAGCATTCGCACTGCATTTTTGCAGGAAATGCCATTTCTCCATTTAATGTTTAAATCCCAAGAATGTCCATTTCTTCTATGTGCTGCAGCAGCTTTGTAATGGGTCAACTCTTTGCTGTCCAGCTGCACCAATACTTTTGTCTTCCAACTTAAAATTAAAAGTACCGGTATGTCAATTCGTAAAATCATCATAATCACAAAATATAAAGGTTTTATATAATTTGCTGTGATTTCTAACTCTTAAGATGTTAATATTTGCAGGTTCTGTGACAGATTGGCTCAGGCAGCCATGTTTGGTGCCTAATTGAGATATGAGGTTTAATTGCTCAACATTTTTCTTAGCATTGAGATTTTAATCTCAAAACTTAGAAACAAAATCTTTCTTGTGAGTGACCCGAAAAGTCTCAGTAAGACAAACAAGAAGTGCATGATACAAATGTTAGTGTTCAGTTTTCATAAAAAAATACATTTGAAAAAAAAAAAAAAGAAATACTTGAAACATTCAAAGTGTTTCTATCAATTTATTAATGAAGTTCAGGTGTAACTTACATCCCATACTACCTGTATTCATAAAGCACTTTAAACAATATTAGGACTAAATGTATGTACAGCTACAGTCAATAAAACCAACAGCAGTTCCAATAAATCTTAAAAACATTCAAAAACAAACCAAAAACAACCTTATTTAAATATAATAATTGTATTTCTTGAAAACAAAATAATTAAACTAAAACTAGATTAAAAATGAACATCTTGCATTGTGTCGAAAGCCAAGAAGAGGTGGTTTTAGGAAGTGATTAAAAAATGGACAGGATGACACTTCTCTGTTGGTTGTTCTACATTTTAGGATCAGCAACAGAGAAACAAGATCCTTTCAAAGCTTTTGTTCAGTTTTTGGGACTCTCAGGAGGAGCTGGTCTGTGGACCTGAGAGAGCGGTAAGTGGGGAGGGACACCGGCGTTACCTGGCTAACAGAGAGCCAAGTGACAGGTGATGGTTCAAAATCTATTAAGAGTTGTCTCTTTGCTATGATCACACACAAAAAAAAGGTTCAAACTATAAACACAAACAAAACATCATTCTTTTAAAACCAACTCAAAATGCATTCATAAAAATAAACCGGTTTCCCATCTCTGAGATGGAAAGACCCATAAAGACATCAAGTAAACACGGGCCAGAATCACCAACATCAATCAAACAACATTTTACAAAAATACAGCTACTCTACTGGGTGAGTTTTCATGTGGAACAGTAGTCTTTTTTGGTTGCGAAAAGTTTTTCCACATTTCTCACAAGGATAATATGGCTTCACTTCTGTGTGAACCTTCATGTGAACAGACAGACCACACTTGGTGCGAAAGCATTTTCCACATTTCTCACAAGGAAATGGCTTCTCTCCTGTGTGAAGTCTCATGTGCTGAGTCAAGTTCCCTTTTTGAACAAAACTTTTCCCACAAACTGTACAAGAAAATAACTTCTCACATGTGTGAATCTTCTTGTGTCTTATCAAATAATCATCACGTTTGAAACATTTCCCACAAATTTCACAGTGATATGGTCTTACATCCATGTGGTGTCTCATGTGTTTAGATAATGTATTATTGTAGCCACATCGTTTCCCACATAGTTGACAACAATACTTATCTGTGTGAGTGGCCTCATGGTTATACATGGAAGAAAGACGTGAATAGATTTTCCCACAAGTTTTGCATTCATACCGTGTACTTGTGTGATTGAGAGTGTGTTTCTTCAAGGCAGAAGAACTTAAAAAGCTTTTCTCACATTTTTCACAAGCATATGGCTTTTCACCTGTGTGCACTCTCATGTGGCTTGATAAATGCATTTTCAGTCTGAAACTTTTCCCACAGCTCGAACAGGGAAATGGTTTCTCACCTGTATGCATACTCATGTGGCTTGATAAATATGCTTTAACTCTGAACCTTTTCCCACATGTCTGACAAACATGTAACTTTTCACCGGTGTGAATGCTGTAATGTATTATTAGTTTGGATTTAGTCTTAAAACTTTTTCCACATTTGTCACACTGAAAAGCTTTCACACTTGTGTCTGTAGTCCTTCGAGTCACTGAGGTGGAGCTGTCTGCATCTCTGCTGAAGCTTCTGTTCTCAGAGCGGAGCTGATCATTGTTTGGTTCTGGTTGCCTTTGGTAACTTTCCTCAATAGGAGATGGCATGAAGGTTTTGTTGTCCTGCTTCAGTTCAAGCTGTTCTTCATTTTGATTGGAGAGACTCTTATGTTCATCTTTAATGTGTAGAGGTTCTGGTTCCTCCTCTTCATCTTTAATGTGTAGAGGTTCTGGTTCCTCCTCTTCATCTTTAATGTGTAGAGGTTCTGGTTCCTCCTCTTCATCTTTAATGTGTTGAGGTTCTGGTTCCTCCTCTTCATCTTTAATGTGTAGAGGTTCTGGTTCCTCCTCTTCATCTTTAATGTGTAGAGGTTCTGGTTCCTCCTCTTCATCTTTAATGTGTAGAGGTTCTGGTTCCTCCTCTTCATCTTTAATGTGTAGAGGTTCTGGTTCCTCCTCTTCATCTTTAATGTGTAGAGGTTCTGGTTCCTCCTCTTCATCTTTAGTGTGTATAGGTTCTGGTTCCTCCTCTTCATCTTTAATGTGTAGAGGTTCTGGTTCCTCCTCTTCATCTTTAATGTGTGGAGGTTCTGGTTCCTTCTCTTCATCTTTAAGCTGTGCAGGATGCTGCTCATGTACAAGAACCTCTTTGCAGATAATTTGGTGTGGGGGTGAGAGAAAAAACAAACATTTTGGTTATTTCCTTTGTGAATTCAATTCAGTTTATATTCCATACCATACCATACCATTTTATTTATAAAGCACTTTAAACAAGAACAAGTCCACACCAAAGTGCTGGACAAACAAACACGCAACAGGCAACACAGACAATGATAGTCTGAGTCAGATAATTTTTATTGTCATTTGCACCGCATGTGGTACATTTGATGAAACGAGATTATGCCAAATCACAACAAAGTTGTCTCAGAGCACTTAACAGAAACATTAATATACATATTCATATGGCTTCTCTCCTGTGTGAAATCTCATGTGATGAGTCAAGTTCACTTTTTGAACTAAACTTTTTCCACAAACTGATGCATGCTCAATAATCCAGGTAGAAAAATCTAAAAAAGCTAAGTCTGGTCCTCTGGACGTTCAAGAAAACCAAACAAAAAAAAGTAGAAACGTTTCGTCTTTCGTCCGAAAGACTTCCTCAGTCTGAGATGCTGTACAGGGTTGCCAGATCTCGCGACAGAAACAAGCAACTCACTCTTTAAAACAAGCCCAAAACAAGCCCAACTGGCAACCCACCCCATTATGTAAAACAAAGGCCGTTTTCAAACAGTATAAACATACATTTATTATGGCATTACGGTACATATAAACAGCTAAATTATGCTAAACACTTTGAAGAACATATCCA
The DNA here is from genome assembly GCA_038048925.1 of Garcialebias charrua. NCBI lineage: Eukaryota > Metazoa > Chordata > Actinopteri > Cyprinodontiformes > Rivulidae > Garcialebias > Garcialebias charrua. The sequence continues at coordinate 32,728 of JBBPBX010016593.1, read as the reverse complement.
CAAAGAATAAAGAACAAACCTTAAAATAACTTCAGGAGTATGTACATTTTACATGTACCGGTAACATACAGAACCGTATTTTCTGGCCTATAAGTCACAGTTTTTTCCCAAACTAATTTTCAAGTCCTGCGACTTATGGGGCAAAGCGACATATTTATGGATTTTTTCCCATATTTTTAGACCAATTTTTGGCTGAGATATGACCGTTTCCATTCATTTTGACGAAAAAAATGGAGTAGTACCACTTTCGGCCGCTAGGGTTCACGACCGTTCCCAGCTCATATGTCCGAAAAAAGCCTCCTCTGCTCGGACTCACTCTGTTGCAGCCCGGCCTCCTGAACTCTGGAGGTAGATCTGAACTAGTGTTTGTTAGCAAAATAGCTCATGAACCACACAACAGATTTTGATGAAACTTACAGAAAGTAATCACTGGATATTTAAAACCCATTAGCTGTAGGAGATGTTTGAGCTAAAATTCATTTATTTATAATTTATTTTTGGAGCTCGCGAGACCGTTTGGAAGACGTCAAAGCGAAACAATTTAAATCCAGCAGATTTGACTATTACGTGAATTTATTGAAGCTGCAGTCTGTAAGTTTTCTAACAATATTTTAACATATTTCTTCACTCTCTCACTATCTCCTGACAGTCTGATGTTATACAAGTAATCTCTGAAAAAACTATAGTCCCCTTGCTTCTCTAAAAGCATTTTTTTAAACACAGTGACCCGCCGTTAACCAGCCAATAAAAACAGAGTTTTTAACCAGCCAATAGAAACAGAGCTTCTCACGCTCCTAACCCACGCCCCCGCCTGTCCCAGCCCGCAGCGGCCACGCACGTTCTCGTTCAAAGGATTGCAAAGCAATGCAGGACTGTTTTGTATGTGACACAAATGTATTAAATTCCTCTTCTTCATCCCTGATCTGGACTTTTCTTTTGTTTTTTTTGCCAAAAGTCAAGTGATCGCTTCCTCCTCCGCTGACTCCATGGCCAAAAAAAAGAGGAAATGAATGAATTTGTCACGAGCAAATCAAACTCGGGTTCAACGTGGCTGCGCGAGGCTCTCCAGATTTCCTGGTGTTCTGGTGAGCTGGACCAGCGCTCCCTGTTTTTATTTTATTTTTTAGAATGTTTTATTAACATATAAACACAGAAAATCGCAACGGCTGCGACAGGACATGCAGTGGAGGCCAGGGATGTGCGAGTGGGGGGGTGGGGGGGGGAGGTGTGCTAGGGGGGCTTGAGCACCTGCCCCTTTTGCTCCTTGCCTTAAAGTGCCTTTTTGGTCAAATTTTTTTCATTTTTTTTTCCTATTCCTAAGCCCTTTTCTGACACATAACATGTACTAAAATTTTTATTTTATTTATTAATTTTGTATTTTGCAAGAAAAACAACATAATAAGCCCTCCCGTCATGTACCAACACTACATTCCCCACAATGCAACAGTTAGTTAGGGGTGGGGCCAATCCGATCCGGGTTCGTGTCTCATGAAATAGACCTGCCTCACATTCAGGAAATCTCTTTCAGTTTGCAGCCAGCTACAGCATTTGGATTGTGTGAGTAGCATCTTAGCTAACAGCTAGCCAACTTTTCATCGTAGCATGTCCGCTATGTGGAAGTAATTTACACTAAACACCAGGTGTAAAGCTTAATATTTTATTTAATTCATTTATTCATTCATTTAAGAGACAAAATAAAACAAATTCATCAAAAAGAAAAACACTGAATGAAAAGAGTGCAGAAAGAAGAAAAAAAAGTTATATCACCCCATTATAATAAACAATGACCGACCCTTGGCTTATAGCAAATTATAGTGTGTAGCAAATAGTGTTCTGATCATAATTCATTATGGGTTTTTTTCACAAAGATGACACGTAAAGAAAGACGGCAGAAACAAAAAAGAAAGGATCTACTAGAAGCAGCCAAAGGTAGTGGATTGTTGACTAACTGGGTCAGAACGAGTACCGCAGGTAAGAACAAAAATAAAAAAGGTTCTTACCATGATCAACATGCAGTTTTTGGTAGTGAACATATACTTAATATTACAAGGCAGCGGTTATGTTTTTATTATGTTAAGATGTTAAGATGTTAAGATTTTTCCAACCTTGCTCTCGACTGAGGCAGTCGCAGCCCTTCCCTCTCCCGTCCTCCCCCCCCTGCTGCTGGCAGCTCCTCAGCTAAGCACCTCGAACGCAAATTAAGATGGATTGGAGGTTTGGGCATTCGATTCTACAAACAAGATCTCTACAGAAGGAACGGCACAAGGGGAGCCTTCCCACCCTCACAGAGTGACGGAGGATACGCCATGGATTCCGCCATGGATTCCTGGGAGTGCTCTGTGGAGGTGAAGAATCTTGGATTATATTGGATTATGATGGCAGCGCTTTGCTTTTTTTGGCGTTTGTGGAGCACTGGTCTATCGCAAAATGAGGGAGACTTCAGCAGGACTTAACTGCCTGGAGCACCCGACGTCTGGTCTGCGCCGTGACCTCGAGAAATCAGCTGTTTGTGAGCTTATCCAGAGGGTGAAACAGCTCACCCACGGATTTGGACTCTGGACGCTGTGGTCAACATCAGAAATCAGCTGTTTGCGAGCTTATCCAGAGGGTGAACAGATCACCCTCGGATTGGGACTCTGGTCAGCTGTGGTCAACATCTGAGGTCAGAGCTTGGATCAGTGGAAAAAGTCCCGAATTGGATTGGAACAGAATCGCCCTTACAGACTGAAGGCCACAGAAATTACAATGTGTGCCTGATGTGAAAATATTTGTTAATTCTTATCTGACTCCCTTGGAAACAGCCTTGGGAAAGGCTGGATATCTAATTTCTCCTGAGATGTGCTTACTGTGGAAAAAATAGCTGCTGTTTGTCTTGTCTGCTACCCCCCCCGGAGAACTTTTCTATGAGCGTTATCGGAGGCATCCGGAATGTATCATGGACAGATCCTCCCTGCCTCAGTCTCAACATGCAACATGTAACTGTCCTTATGTGCTTATGGTATGGTTTTTACTGTGTCATGCGGTGTCTTGCAGACAAAATGTGATACATTTTTTTTAATACTAATGCTGTAACCCCCATGGTTCCTTACCTTTTTTCACACCTTTGACCTTCATCCCGAGACGGATGAGAGAGGCCGCGCTGAAGAACATGTCATGTGTTTTGAATAAGCAGCAGCTTTACATTCTCTACCCCTCTTCTGGATGACTGTGTATACATAATCACGTTGTATTGGTGAGAACTGGTGCAATGTTAATAAAAGCTCTTGTATCTTGTATGCACTAAATCACGTATCCAACACGTATCCATAGCAACCCGAGGGAGTAACACGCTCGACCATGTTTACAAAAATGTGAGTGGTGCATACAGAGCGAAGCCCCACCCCCAACTCGGTTCTTCAGACCATTTAACCATCCTTATGATCCAAGCCCCCCCCCCACGGATATGCTCCAAACCAGAACAACAGGAAGTCAAATGTTGGCTCCAGGACAGTGGCCCCATGCTGAGAGACTGCTTTGAAAAAACAGACTGGAATGTTTTCAGGGAGGCTGCTGCTGCTGATGAAGGTTCAGTGGATTTTGAACTATATGCATCCACAGTACTGGGTTATATTAGCCCATGCTCTGAAAATGTATCCATAAAAAAATATGTTAAATGTTACCCCAACACAAAACCTTGGTTAAATGTAGAAGTTCGCACCCTGCTGGCAGCCAGGAACGCTGCCTTCAAGTCTGCTTGTTTGTCTCTTTCTTTTGACTTCTCTATATCATTTGTTAGCACGCAAGCACAAGGGCAGATATACACCCATGCTAGTCCACACATGTACATCATAAAGAAACACAACCATAATGTCTATTCTAGAACAACATTTAGATTATTTCTTAATGATAAATAGTCAACCCTCAAGGATTATGCTTGTACCTGTGTTTTTTTATCCTTTTTTTATGATGGGTGTGGTTTATCTATATTCTCACAATCACTTGTATGGGCACTTTAAGGTTTGCCACATGGAATATTAATGGAGCCGGTATCCAAAATAAAAAATATAGAATCTTTGACAAGATTAAAAGATTAAAGGCAGATGTTGTGTTACTCCAAGAAATTCATAGATTACCATCAACTGTGGATGAGCTAAAATCTGCTGAGTTTCCTGATGTATTTTCAGCCTGCTATAATTCGAGACAGAGGGGGGTAGCCATACTAATACATAAAAATGTTAACTTCACAATATTAGACACAATAATAGATCCTCACGGTAGATATATAATATTAAAATTATCTATATTCAGTCAAAAATATTGTATTGTTAGTGTATATGGGTCAAATGTGGACTACGCCATTTTTTTCATTTTTTTCATCTCTTTTCTATTCTATCAAATCACATGGACTTCGCAATGGTAATAGGAGGTGACTTTAACTTGGGTTTAGATGATAAAATGGACAGGCTAAATACAGTAGGAGCTCAACGAGGCTGGCAATCCATAAATATAGTAAAACAGTACATGAGTGATTATGGACTCTGCGATACATGGCGTTCTCTTCACCCTGATAGCAGAGAATATTCTTTCTTTTCACATGTGCATAAATCTTATTCTCGTCTAGATTATTTAATAGTAAGCAATTCATTGCTGACTAACATTTCAGACACTAAGATACACCCTATTGCTGTCAGCGATCATGTACCAGTTACATTAAATTTAGCTAATAATAAAGAAAACCCAAAAAGTATAAACTGGAGATTAAATACCTCACTGCTAAAAGACGAAGAATTTAGACAATATGTTAAAAATGAATGGACGCTGTATTTTGAGTTTAATGACTTGCCAGGAACATCAGCATGTACACTCTGTGAGGTTGGGAAGACAGTTATGAGAGGAAAAATAATATCCTATTCAACAAATAAAAAGAAAAAAGAAAATAAACGTATTGAGGAATTAGAGAAATCCATAAAATTATTAGAAGGTATACAAGGAGAAGATATACAAAAAAACTACGCAAAACAAAGTTAGAATTAAATTAATTTATTGATAAAAAGAACAAATTCTTGGTCGAAAGGCTTTGTTTAGAATATTTTGAACACAGTAATAAATCAGGGAGCTTTTTAGCAAACCAACTCAAATTAAACAAAGAAAAAACATCTATATACGGTATTAAAGACACAAATGGAAATATACTGTAACTTATGATGAGGGGAAAAGTAAACAGCGTTTTTAAAGATTTTTATAAAACTCTATATACTCCACAAATAAATCCAACAGATGAGGATATCAATCAATTCTTGGATAGAGTAACACTTCCAAAATTAAACAGTAGTCAATCATCAGACCTAGACTCACCATTAACATCAGCAGAACTCCATGAAGCAATAAAAAAAAAAGCCAAATAAAAAATCTCCTGGTCCAGATGGCTATCCAGCAGAATTTTATAAAGAATTTTGGAATATATTGGAACCAATATTTTACAGAATGCTATTAGAATCAGAAGAAAATGGCAGGCTTCCAACACATATGAACTCAGCCAACATTAGTCTCCTTTTAAAATCAGGTAAGGACCCAGTATTGCCTACAAGTTATCGTCCCATCTCGCTTATTAATGTCGATGTTAAAATAATTTGTAAAGCCCTCTCTAAAAGATTAGAGAGGATAACTCCTTTCATTATTCATCCAGATCAAACTGGATTTATAAAAGGAAGACACTCGACTACAAACACTTGCAGATTATATAATTTAATAGAGTATTCATATTGTAAAAATATTGAAACAGCTATTTTATCTTTAGATGCAGAAAAAGCATTCGATAGAGTAAATTGGAATTTTTTATATGCTACCTTGATTAAATTTGGATTTGGAAACTATTTTATTAATTGGTTGAAAATACTATATAACTCACCAAAAGCATGTGTCACGACAAATAATCAAATATCTTCAAGCTTTTGTTTAGAGAGGGGCACAAGACAAGGATGCCCACTTTCACTAGCATTATTTGCTATGTTTATTGAACCTTTAGCAGCAGCAACAAGGCAAACTGATGACATTAAAGGACAACACCCACCATGACAGTAACAATTCACCATATTGGACAATTATTGTAATTTAATATGATGTCTATTTTCATTTTTGCATTTGGGCCAGGCGAGGGTTAAAAAAACAAAAACAAAAAAAACAACCCAGTCCCGAAAGAATCCGGAAACCCGGCCGAAGAGTGCCGAAGTGTCAAGTGACTTTTGTTACGTCTCCACCCAGAAGGCAAGAGTGAGTTTCCATGGAGGTTTATGAGAGTGGGAGTTAAAACTGCATATTTCCTGGTGCATTTGTGTGTACAGATGGACCAGCGCTCTGTTTTTATTTATTATTTATTTTATCCACCTTATTCCTGAGGGTGTCACTGTAGAAGCGATTATGTGTCCTACTTCCGTTTGACCCCGGAAGTAGAATTTCTGCATTGGCTCCTCGTTGTTTACCTGCTAATCTGCACGCGTCGTTGAAGTTCTGTTAAAGTTCTGTTTTCTGTTATTTCGAGCTAATATTGTCACGAAGATGTCCTTGTGGAGCTCGGGTACCTGTTGCGCTGTTCGTGGCTGTACGAATAATCAGACGAAGCTGAATTTGTGGCTGCAACTAGTGTGTGTTGAACATGCTCCGAAAACAAAAACCTGCATCCTTCTTTGTGGCTGGGCTACGAGAAACCACCTGAAAAAAGACACTGTATCCTCCAGAGGATCGAGAACACCAGGTATGATTTAAGAGACAGCTTTTAGTGTTATGATTTTATGTAGTCAGTGATTAAATGATACTAATATTTTCGTTCATAACTGGCAAATAAACACACGCACCTATATATGTATGCTGTGTGTGTTTATTTATATATATATATATATATATATATATATATATATATATATATATATATATATATATATATATAATATAGGTGTGTGTTGTGTTTATTATATATATAATATAGGTGTGTGTTGTGTTTATTTATATATATTATAGGGGTGTGTGTGTGCGCGTGGGTTTCTTTTATATATAATCTAGGTGTGTGTGTGTGTGCGTTTATTTATATATATAATCTATGTGTGTGTGTGTTTAGTTATATATATAATCTAGGTGTGTGTGTGTTCATAAATGAACCCTAATGTTTGTATACTGTACTTTTACATTCCTCCTTTCTGTTATATTTCTGCATAAGGTGAGTTCCAGGGATGGATGACGCTCCAGTTGGTCCAGGGATGGATGACGCTCCAGTTGGTCCAGGGATGGATGACACTCCAGTTGGTCCAGAAGTTTGTGTGCAGTTATGTACCACAGCAACAAATGAGTGAAAATATAATTTCTATAAATAAATCTGCGTTTGAAGTACATTTGGTGTTGCTGTGTTTCACCTTCTTTATTTCAATGAGATATGTTGTTTAATGTCTAATGAGAAGTTCTACTGCAAATAAAAAAAACTAGATGTGATTGTTTTTTTGGCAACTTAACAGTTTAGTTTTTTATTGACAAGTACAAAACTTAGAAACATGCATGTTGCTTTATGGTTCCTCCTCCGGGAGGAGATTGATAAAGTTCAGAATAAAAGCTATAATTATAAACTAAACTTGAAACTGAATACAATATGAGAACTGTGGGTGATTTGATGTCTTTTAATGAAAATGATTGGCTGCAGAATAAATACCAGAATAAATACCAGGTCAAATACACTCTTCAACAAGAAATGATGGGCAGTTTCTGATTTTAAACAAACTGGAAAAGATTCCTCATCATGTGGGACCACTGGACGACCACTGGACGACTGGAGCAAGCAGCCAACCCCTCTGGAATCCAAGACGATGGAACTTGGCCCTTCACTCGTCTGTACCCTTAAAAAAAAAAGAAGAAACTGTCATGTTTGCATCACAAAGTCTAAAATAAGACCAAGTTTGCTACTCAAAGTAGAAAAAATAAATACAGTTGCTCCTAAAATTTTTACTCATTCACAAAGATTAGAGTAAGATCAGAGTAAGTGTGTCTGTCAACTTCAGCGTGGGTGACCAGTCTGTGTTTGACTTGTGTGTAGGCCTTCCTGAAAATATAAATATTTCAATAGAACAAATGTAGTAATAACCAAAAGATGAACTTGTGTTATGGAATATTTTCTGTACAGACAGCATCCCACTGCTTTATTCACATGAGAGTAACAGGGACCTACAATCAAAACAGTACAAACAATACAGTATGTATGTGCAGTATGTATGTATATACTGTATATACAGTGTGCATACAGTATACACATACACATAGTATATGTATGTACTGCAAATGTATTACACACGCATGTGTTTATTATTTATCCACAGATTTAATAAATACTTTAACAGATGCTAATGCTACATGCTAAGCTAACCACAGCTAGTAGACGGTGCTATCATGAAGAAAAAAACAACAACAGCTCCAACACAGAGAAAATTATACTCTCACATTGTTCTGAAATTGTTTCACAAAATGATTTATGTAGAATATTTTGTTTACCGGAGAAAACGTGATCTGAACACGACGTCTTCGAGAGCAGATCCGAGCAGAGAAGGGGCAGCTGTCAGCTCGTCCGATATAAATCCTTCACATTTACTTATTTTTGGGATGAAGTGAAAACTGCGCTTTGAACAAATGTCTACCCGACAGGAACACCCACTGACCCAACACGAAGTAACCATTGCAATTAATTAGAAATAAACAAAACAATAAAACAAGCGTGAAAAATACAGCCAGTAGACTGGGCTTTAACTGCTGCTCTCACTTCCGACGGAAGACGTACACATAATTCGCGCAAGGCATCATGGGGGCTAGGAATAAGGTGGATAACACCGCTGCGGACCGTTGCTGCTCTCACTCCTCTGCCCAGAGGAGCGAGCCGCGCGTCTCTGGCTCCTCGTTCCGTTGGTCACCTTTGAAGTTCTGAATTCGTGCAGACTCAGGGCTCTGCTCCGTCCCAGCCTTGTTGCGGGGAGCATGGGGGAGCATGCGCGCAGAGCTCCGCTGCGCGGCTGCCTTTCTGTACTCCCGACCTGTCTGGTCACGGGGGGAGAGAATAAAAAGCCGATGCGGAAATTAATGAATTTGTCGCGATCAAGCGAATTAAACTAGTATGTCTACGTGGATGCTCGCTCAGAATATGATAGACATCAGTGAGCGACAGCAGGATTAATCAACAGGCAGCTTTAGGGAATATTTAAAAATGCTTCGCTTTTTTTTTCCTCGCTCAGAGCAGCGGTCATGGAAGTTGATGAATGCTTATTAGAACTCCGCCTGTAACTCCAAGGCATCGCTTTAGTGATGTGAATGCCCATATATGGAGAGGAGCAGATTTTTCCCGGAGCTTCTGCTAAAATCTGCTATAAATCATGAAATAACACATTTAGCGTTATTTCTCTACAATATAAATAAACGCTCCTGTATTATTTTTAAATAAACTAATATTAATGGCGATACAATTTGAAAACATGGTGGGTGTTGTCCTTTAAAGGCATACAGTGTAAAAATATAGAACATAAAATTAGTTTATATGCTGACGATGTTTTACTTTTTCTTCAAAACTCAGAAAACTCTATATCTAATGTTATCAAATTAATAAACTCATTCTCACAAGTTTCTGATTATTCTATAAATTGGTCAAAATCTACAGCTCTTCCAATAAATTGTGTGTTTAATACTTCTTTAAATGAAAAACTACAATCAGGTAACATTACATACTTGGGTATTAAGATTTCTCATAGATTAGAAGACTTAATAAAATTAAATCATATACCACTTTTAAAGAAAATTGAAGACGATCTTACTAGATGGAAATCTCTACCAATTTCACTTATGGGAAGAGTTGCCTCAGTAAAGATGATGGTCTTGCCGAGAATAAATTATTTATTCTCAATGATTCCAAATAAACCTTCAAATGAATGGTTTAAGTCCTTGGATTCTTTCATATCTAAATTCCTTTGGAAAAACAAAACTCCACGTATTAGCTTAAAAACACTACAGAAATCTAAAGAAACCGGAGGATTAGAACTTCCAAACTTTTATCACTACTATTTAGCAAATAAGTTAGAATATATTTCAAAGTGGCTAAATCCAAATGCACTAGATGTTACTTGGTTAGATATAGAGCAAACTTTATGCAATAATATTAGGGTTTCAGATCTGCCATTTATTAGTATTAATATAAAAAAACATGTCTGCTTTAAAAGTATCAGTATTAGCTCATCTCTGACAGCATGGTGGGAGTATCTGAAAATGGCAAAGTCTTTACTACTCCCATGCAGACAAACACCCATCTGGAACAATCCTGACATACAGAAAGAAAATAATATGTTAAAATTTCTCAGGTTGGAGACTTAAGGGAATTGAACGTCTGGAACACATATTTGATGGTGTTGTAGCGTGTGAAGAAGGAGAAACAAACTGATCTGCAAGCAGTTGCCTTTAATCCTTCGAGCGTCAGAACCAGTTACAGAATGAATGAACACACAAACACTTCTTCTTCACCTGGTAAAACCTGGGGAGCACCTCGCTGGCTCCTCCTACTGGGTGAGAGAGAGATGAGGCCACATACCTCACCAACACACCACACAGCCCCCCCCCGAACACCCAGAAGGGCAAATACAAAACATATCAGTCTCTCACAGGGGCCCTAATCAACCTGCCGAACCGACTGCGTCGACTCGGGGGCGGAGAAACGGCTGGCACCCGTGCAGGAACAACATTTTGTGCCACAGGGGGAGGAACACAGTTGGGGGGAGAAAACGGAAGATGGGGTCGAGCAGGAGGGCGGCCGCGTCTAGGAACCTGAGCCGGCAACACCTCATCATCAGCCAACACATAGGCTGGCTTCAGGCGGTCCACTGTAACCAGCTCTCTACGCCCACCCATGTCTAAAACAAAACTTTTCGCGCCCCTTTCGAGCACCCGAAACGGCCCGTCATACGGAGGCTGGAGGGGCGAACGGTGGGCGTCACGTCGCACAAAAACAAAACGGGCAGACTGGAGTGCAGTGGGCACAAACGCCTGCGGGAAACAATGGTGCACAGGACCCGGAACCAAAAGACCACTCTGCGAATAGGGGTCCACCGCTTCGGGGAACCGTGGAGCGGCAGCGTCTAACAAAAACTCCCCTGGGATTCGTACAGGCTGACCAAAAACCAACTCGGCTGATGAAGCGTTGAGGTCCTCCTTAGGAGCTGATCGCAACCCAAGCAGCACCCACGGCAAACGCTCCACCCAGCCAACGTCTGTTAGCGCAGCACGTAACGCCGCCTTAAGAGACCGATGGAAACGTTCAACCAACCCGTTAGCCTGAGGGTGGTAGGCGGTAGTGCGATGCACCTGCACCCCCAAGGAGCGCGCCATCTCGGACCAGAGCCCTGAAATAAACTGGGGACCTCTGTCTGAAGTGATGTCCGAGGGCACACCAAAACGGGCAACCCAAGTGGAGAGGAACGCACCAGCCACGTCGGAGGTAGTTGTGGAAGAAAGAGGAACGACCTCCGGCCACCTGGTTGTGCGGTCGACCACTGTAAGCAGGTGTGTGAAACCCCGTGATGGGGGCAGGGGACCAACTAAGTCCACATGCACGTGGTCAAAACGCTTGGCTGGAATGGGAAATGGTTCCAGTGGTGCCTTAGTGTGCCGGTGCACCTTGGCACGCTGACAAGCCACGCAAGCCGCTGCCCAACTCCTCACCTCTCTGCGTAAACCAGGCCACACAAAACGTGCGCTGACTAGTTTCACAGACGCGCGCACACCTGGGTGCGAGAGAGAGTGGACAGAGTCAAAAATGCGGCGGCGCCAACCTGATGGAACCACTGGGCGTGTCCGGCCTGTGGAAACGTCACACAGGATCAAAGGACCGCCCTCTCCCAATTTGACCTCCTCTAGCTTAAGCCCTGAAACGCCGGCACGAAGGGCAGTTATATCAGCGTCTCCCGGTTGGTCAGCGGCCATGGCAGAAAAATCTACCCCGAGGAGCACAGGACAAACGAGCACCCGTGACAGACAGTCTGCCACTGAGTTGGATTTTCCAGCCACATGGCGGACGTCCGTTGTAAACTCTGAAATGGCCGCCAAGTGCCGTTGCTGACGTGCTGACCAGGGCTCCGAAACTTTAGACATTGCAAACGTGAGTGGTTTGTGGTCCACATAAGCCGTAAATGAACGACCCTCCAGCAAAAAACGAAAATGCCGTGTAGCTAAGAATAGCGCCAACAACTCGCGGTCAAAAACGCTGTACTTGCGCTCGCAGTCCCGCAATTTACGGCTGAAAAATGCCAACGGCTGCCATGCGTCGCCAACGCGTTGCTCTACAACGGCCCCCACAGCTATATCCGAAGCATCAGTTGTCAACGCAATCGGGGCCTCTGAATCTGGATGGGCTAGGAGTGCCGCACTAGCTAACGCGGACTTAGCACCATCAAAAGCAGTGATCCGGTCCGGGGTCCAAACCACTGTGTCAGTCGCCTTCCTCGAGCGCAGGGCCTCGTAGAGAGGCTGCAGGAGATGGGCTGCATTGGGAATGAACCTGTTGTAAAAGTTCACCATGCCCAAAAACTCCTGCAACTTTTTAACCACCAGAGGACGTGGGAACTCTGCCACCGCCTGCACCTTGGCAGGCAATGGAACTGCACCCTGCGCGGAAATTCGATGACCTAAAAAATCGATCACCGGTAAACCAAACTGGCACTTAACCGGATTAATGATCAAGCCATGTGCATCCAAGCGCTGAAAAATTTCTTTCAGGTGCAACAGGTGCTCCTCGGTTGACGAGCTGGCCACCAAAATGTCGTCCAGATAGACAAACACAAAATCGAGGCCACGTAACACGGAGTCCATCAGCCTTTGAAAAGTCTGTGCTGCCCCCTTTAGTCCAAACGGCATGCGGAGGAACTCAAAAAGCCCAAAGGGGGTGATTACTGCAGTTTTAGGTACATCGCTGGACTGCACTGGGACTTGATGGTAGCCGCGCACCAGATCCACCTTAGAAAAAATGGAAGCACCCGACAACCGAACAGAAAAGTCCTGAATGTGCGGAATGGGGTAGCGATCAGGCGTCGTCACGTTATTTAAACGGCGAAAATCGCCACATGGGCGCCACGACCCGTCTGCTTTTGGTACCATGTGAAGGGGGGAGGCCCACGGGCTGTTAGAGCGTCTAACAATACCCAACCTCTCCATGGTACCAAACTCCTCTTTAGCGATGGCCAGTTTAACAGCGTCGAGGCGGCGTGCACGTGCGAAAACGGGCGGTCCCGTAGTAGGGATGAAATGCTCGACCCCGTGTTTAGTTTCTGAAGAGGAAAAAGGAGGGGAATTCTGCCAACAAACC
>JBBPBX010016593.1:4804-18003 GCA_038048925.1 Garcialebias charrua | reverse complement strand
AAAAAAATGGTGCAAGTTTGCTTAAGCAGATTAAAATACAAAATTGTTGGAAGTCACTGAAGAGATCTAAATTATCTCTACAAGGAAAATATTTTTTAAATAAAGTAAAATATTTAAAAATGAATTCATATCGTTTATTGAATGCGCTGAAATGTTTGAACGACTAGAAACACACTAAGCTTGCAGAAGTTGTTAGAATGTGTCAAAATGTGCTGAAAAACAAAAACAAGAAAACAACAGCAACTGTGTGAATCAGCGTTCACACAACGATAACTTTATAATTAAAAACCAGCCAACTGGAGGTAAAACACTGGACAAACGAAGATTTAACAACACACAGCAGCTTGTGATACAATTTCATTCGAGTTTCACACATCCTGGTCACATGACGGCCACATACAGTATTTTAATTTTGCTTTACAAAACTTTGTCAAATTACTTATTCTGCCTTGCCATCAGAACCTTTGTCCCTAAAGATATGCAGGCATGAATTGTCTCAAAGTGCCTAATGAATAATTAATTGGTGCTTCTGCAGTTAGAGTGTAATTTGCCTCCTCTATTCACTGCGATTTTAATGGAGGCCTGTGCTGGCTGCCCAGTCAAGTTGGAATCATGCAATATTCATCAGAGAAAGGATGTATGGGAGCACAGCTCGTAGCCCAAGGATTTATTTGGAGAATAATACAACAATGACATCAACAAATGTGTTGTGAAACCCTGGCATGCTTTACAGTTTCTCCAGTCTGTGTATTGCCGATTTGTGGCAACCTTTCTGCAAAAGGCCAAAAGGCTTGAGAAGAGCTCCTCTCATGCCTTGTAATGCCACAACAGCCTCCAGGGAGTTTAAGGCCCCAGAATGGTGCTACAAAGCAGGGATGCAGTGAACATACCTCATGTTCTGCATGCAAAATAAATACTATTTTTAAAATGTTTGAACACCAATATTGTCATTTCTATATTCTTAGGTTTATTCGTCCCAACTAAGTTTCTAAAGCATTGCCATCTTAAATATATTAACCCATCAATGCCAAAAGAAGGTTTCCAAAATTTTGTTTAGCTTATTTTGTTAAGACATTAAATATATATGATGCACCCTTCAGCGGATCCTGACACTGCTTCTGTAAACTGACAGTAATCCAGCTGAGACCAGTTGAAATAGGGCAATTAGAGGTGTGACACAGGATTATGTTACAGGGGAGATTCTGGTCAAATATTTTCAGAGCGTCAACACACAGTTGGTGACAGGACTGTGTCTAAAAGATAAAGCATTATCAACTTGTCATGGCTGAACTGGAGCAAAGATAAATCATTTGTTTTTCTAATACTTTCCTGCATGCCATAGGTGAGCAGCTGAGACGTCGACAACTGTGAATATGAAGGGTCTTTAAGATGTTTTTGATTTGAATTTTTGTGTTTACAACCACCTCCAAAAACATATGCTCACTGAAAGACAGGGAAGGAGCAAAACCTTATCAAACTGCTGAACTCCACCAACACATCATTTTTGCTTGATCAAACAGGAAGACGGCACTGGTCAATAAATGTGCGTGAAGAAAACAGACCATAATAAAGAAAAGAAAAAAAGAAAGAAAAAGACATCTGAAGAAGTAAATGTTAAAGCAACTGCTAAAATGTTCTAACGCTGTTCATGTCATTTTCTCAGGAGACCAGTCAGGAATAAGAAACAGATTATTAAACATAATAATAAAGGGTTGTAGCCATCTTCTTACATACCGGTAGTTGTTTTTAGGATATCATGCTGTGTTGAAGATTTATCTTACAACAAGACAGTGTCTTCACAAATATCTAAAATAAAATAAAACAAAAATACAAACCTGAGCTCAGAACATCAAACTTGAAGAAATGAACATGCCAGCATTATGACACACCCCATCCAATCGCTTTTATTTCTGCCACGAAAAAATGAGAGAAGCTTGTACAAAGAGTGTGCCAAACATCACAAATCATTTTCAATAGGTTGTCATCACTGACAAACATCCTCTTCAGTGCTTTAACTCGTTTTTTTGTATACATTAATGGATGCAATTGAATAATCAGTTAAAGGGCTGGCATTTCTTGGACTCCATGTTGCCCACTGCCTTTCATGACAGAGATTTAAGTCACAATGGGGCCAGAGCCACACCTTGAGAGATTTGTTAATGCTCGCAATATGTGTTAAAGATTACTTTCAGCTACAAGGTTCAAGGAGACTTTAATGTCATTTGCATCACATCTGGTACATGAGGTGGAACAAAATTGTGTACTCAAGGTCCCAGTTAAAGCAATAATATAAAATACTCATCTGCTCACAAAAGACTCATGTTCAGGCTGCTGTTTAATACACTGTATTATATTACAGTATAATATTAGTTTAGCGTGCATCTTAGATTCTTGTGTACTGTTTCTTATTTAAATACAATACGGTGTATTAAACAGCAGCCCGAACATGAGTCTTTTGTGAACAGATGAGTATGAATATAGCAGCTTATGGATAAGAAATCAGCAGCATGGAAAACATGTCAAATCTCCAATTAATGTGTCATTACAGAGATTTGTCTGATTAGGGATTCATGAGTTTAACAGCTTCAGGGTATAAGCTGTTCCTCAGTCTAGTGGTTCTATACTTAATGCTGCTCAACCTCCTGCCTGAAGGGAGCGGGGCAAAAAAGTGTGTGTGCTGGGTGAGTGGGGTCCTTCATGATGCAGGTGGCTCTCTTCCTGCATCTGGAGGTGTCTGTGATGGTGGAGAGACTGACTCCAACTCCAACTACCACACCAATCTTATCTCAATATCTGAAAGATTGATTGAGTTGTAGCCAGTTGCATTTTGGTTAATGTTGATAAGCCTTGGTAAACCAGTCTGACTTGATGTGACTCGCAAAGCTAATCACTGGAAGATGTTCTACTTTCTGAAAGTTTAAATAAGATTTGTGCAGTGGTTTATTAGATATTTTGCTAACAACAGAGATAGTTGACTCAAATATTGAATACAAAGTTTTAAACAGATCTTGATTGATCAGAGATTAGACCAGGGCTATTCAACTAAATTGCTCAGGGGGCCACAGTAACTGAAAGCCAAGAGGTCAGGGGCAGAACATACAGCAGTTATCATCATTAAAGCTGCAGTCTGCAGTTCTGTAGTGCAGTCTGTAACTTTTCTAAAAAATATATTTTTAACATATTTCTTCACTCTGTCACTATCTCCTGACAGACTGATGTTAGACAAAGTAATCTCTGAAAAAAACTATAGTCCCCTTGCTTCTCTAAAAGCATTTCTAAAAAGCCACAGTGACCCGCCGTTAACCAGCCAATAAAAACAGAGTTTTTAACCAGCCAATAAAAACAGAGCTTCTCACTTCTCACGCTCCTAACCCACGCCCCCGCCTGTCCCAGCCCGCAGCGGCCGCGCAGGTTCTCGTTCAAAGTATTGCAAAGCGATGCAAAACTGTTTTGTATGTGACACAAATGTATTAAATTCCCCTTCTTCATCCCTGATCTGGACTTTTCTTTTGTTTTTTTGCCAAAAGTCAAGTGATCGCTTCCTCCTCCACTGACTCATGACAGAAACATTGAGGAAATGAATGAATTTGTCACGAGCGAATTAAACTCATGTCCAACGTGGCTGCGCGCGGCTCTGCAGATTTCATGGTGTTCTGGTGTGCTGGACCAGCGCTCCCTGTTTTTATTTTATTTTTTAGAACGTTTTATTAACATATAAACACAGAACTTTGCAGCGGCTGACAGGACATGCAGTGGAGGCGGAGCATTCGGAAGCAGAGCTGAATTTCACCGAGAGCAAGAGGGAGCAGAGCCATATATGGCTCTGAGGGGGAGGGACCAGAAACGTGTCTCTGTTCAAAATGTTCCTAAGTTCCAGCGTGTTCCAGAAATTACATATTGCACCTTTAAGTACATTTGTTTCCATGGTTTAAAATCTAATTTTGTTTAAAAATGAACCCATTGGTGGGCCGAACTGAGCTCACCTTTGGGCCTGATTTGATCCCCGGGCCACCAGTTGAATATCCCTGTCTTAGACTATGTGTTGGGGTTGAGTCTCAGCTGCTTCCACACCAAAATTGAGCACCATATCTGTAAAGGTAAAGCCATTTAGGTGGTTGCTGATGTTGCCTGTGGCGGCCATCTTTAATGAAACTGACTGCAAACACATGCACATACAGACACACACTGTATCGCTCCGTCTTCGCCTTCAGCGTTACTGTGTATGTTTTATCAGTTGGATTTTCTCAAATAAACCAACTTTGAATCTTCAAAGTACTTGTATATGAATAAATATTTCATGCAGTTTCTATTTTCACAACTTATTGCAGTTTTATGTTGATCAATATATTTTAATCTTGTTTTTCGGTCGAGGCCTCTCAAGGTTTTTCAGCTCTGTTCAAAAATCTCATCAAATGCTGGGCTTTTTTAAATGTGCAGCCAAGTACAAAATAAAGGTTGTTTCTTACTGCGACACAAACAAATACGGTAGTAAAAAAGCTATGACCAACAAACACCGCAGGCTACAGCTGTGTTTGAAGGCGGGGAACATATGCAGGCAGGAGAGGATCGGCAGGAGGGATGAAATATTCATCAGCTGCTGTCCTTTGACAATGAAGCTACATGACAATGGTCTCACTTTCAAATGTCTGAGGTGCTCAAATCCAAAGGGGAACTTACCTTACATAATTTCTGCTTGTTTTATTCAGCGCTGAAGTGCCAAAGCAAAACAGACACTTGGAATTCGACACCACCGTTAAATGAGAGGTTAGTGAATCCCGGCAAATAAAAGCGCTGCCCTTGAAGAAAGACTGACCCCCAAAGATAAAATACAATGGATGTAAATATGAGGAAAGCAGCCAATGAATGTTTAATTTCTCAGCGATGTAGCCTGGTAGATAAAAATAATGCTTCCTTCTATGGGGGCTTCTTTATGAAATCAGAGTAAAAGCTATTCTGTGTTATCAGATTTTCTAGGAGGCCGTGCTTTTCTTTTAAATTACACCATCTTTTATTTAAATGTCAGGATGTGGCTTTTTGATGTTGGTGTGAGACGACGGCTCCTGCTTTTCACAGCTTGCACAGATCAGGTGGATAAGATTACTTTAACTGAACTGATGGAACTTTTAACACTGAAGGTCACCGTAAGGAAATGCGGATTTTACCTATGAAGGGATTTTTATTCTCTACATAGGATTGTTTACTTGGTATGTGGCCCTAAAGCCCTACAATATGCTTTAAACAGTATAAGGATTTACATGTAGTTCAGTCCACCTGTTTGGACTGAAAGACCTACCGTATTTTCCGCCTGATAGGTCGCACCGTTATATAGATCGCTTTGTCCAATTATTGGCAATAAATTGGAAATATCCATAAACGGGTCACACCTTAATTTAGATTGCACCTACGTCACCGCTGACGTGACGCGTCACCGGTGAGACAACCCGGAAATGTGGTCTGAGTGTTTAGCTCTGCTGCAAATGTCTGCCACAGGAGCGAGCGCACACGGAAGGACTTTACAAGATTAACATGGTAAGCTGGTGAAGATTCTCAGTCGTCCAGGACATGATAAAATCAAAAAAGGCGTTCAATACAGGATCAACTGGACTTTATTTGTTGCAGAAAACGTTTCGACTTCTGTCCAGAATTGAAAAAGACTTCTGGACAGAAGTCGAAACGTTTTCTGCAACAAATAAAGTCCAGTTGATCCTGTATTGAACGCCTTTTTTGATATTAACATGGTAAAAACAATTATTTGTTTGCTAAAAATTATAGCAAAGATGTGTCTTAGGTGAACTTTTCCTTAATAAATGAACGCAATTGTCAAATCAGCTGGATTTAAAAAAGTAGTTTCGCCACGTGCAAGCGCGCGGGTGGGATGGCTTTATTTCTTTAAAATTTAGCTAAATAAACGCTTAAAAATATATTTCTTAGCTGACATTATAGCACAAGGGTTCCTGAGCTTAACCGTTCCTTAATAAATTCACGAAATGGTCAAATGTGCTGGATTTAAATTGTTTCGCTTTGACTTCTTCCAAAACGTCCTGTGCACTGTGAAAATAAATTATGAATAAATCGAATTTTAGCTCAAATGTCTCATACAGGTCACAGTTTGTAAATGACCACTAAGTAATTACGTTCTGTAAGGATGATAAAAATCTGTCCTGTAGATCATGAGTTATTTATAGTTTCCGTTTACGGTAGCTAACCACTAACAACAAACAACGATGCTAAAAGATCAATTTTTTTAGCTCTAAACATCTCCTACAGCTAACAGTTTGTAAATGTCCACCTATTAATTATGTTCTGTAAGTTTGAAAAAAATCTGTCCTTTGGTTTCGTAGTTCTTACCTCCAGAGCAGGAGGCCGGCAGTGACAGAGTCAGTCCGAGCAGAGGAGGCTTTTTTCGGACGGACACATGCTGGGAACAGTCGGTGTAAAAGTGGTACTGCACCATTTTTTGCCAAAATGAAAAACGGTCATATCTGAGCCAAAAATTGGTCTAAAAATATGGGAAAAAATCCATAAACAGGTCTCACCTCTCTATTAGTTGCAGGGCATGCAAATTAGGCAAAAAAAACTGTGACCTGTAGTCTGGAAAATACGGTCTATAGAAAACCTGATAATGTACCAAGATGTGTACAAATTTAATTAAAGATAAAGTGAAAGAGAATAAGAATGCATGCTGCACTTTATTGCATCGATTCTAGCTAATTTCTTTATACCTGTTTTACTAACTCAGCAGACAGGACACAGTAGCATTAGCCAAGAGAAAGAAATGGAAGTGGCAGAAATGAAGATGTTGAGGTTCTTAGGAGTGACAAGGATGGATAAGATTAGGATAGGAATGACATTCTATTCACCCTCTATTCACCCTGCTAACACATGACTGCACACCATCGTACAGCTCCAACCACTTCATCAAGTTTGCGGACGACACAACAGTGGTGGGTCTCATCAGCAACAACGATGAGACGGACTACAGGAACGAGGTGAGCCGCCTGGCCTTGTGGTGCGGACACAACAATCTCACTCTCAACGTGGAGAAGACAAAGGAGATTGTTGTGGACTTCAGGAAGAGGGATGCCCAACATCCCCTCTGACCATCAACAGCACCGCAGTGGAGAGAGTAGACAGCACCAAGTTCCTGGGAGTGCACGTCTCAAAGGACCTGTCCTGGAGCAGGAACACTGCAGCACTGGCAAAGAAGGCTCACCAGCGTCTCTACTTTCTCCGCAAGCTGAAAAGGGCTGGAGCTTCAACCCCCATCATGAGCACCTTCTACAGAGGTGCCATAGAAAGTGTCCTGACCAGCTGCATCACTGTGTGGTTTGGTGCATGTACTGCATCATGCCGCAAGAGCCTCCAGCGCATTGTGAGAGCAGCTGAGAAGATCGTGGGCACCTCCTTGCCCTCACTGCAGGACTTACACAGCAAACGCCTCACTCGGAAAGCCCACCGCATGGCAGGTGATCCCACACACCCACTACACAGCTGCTTCAGACTGCTGCCATCAGGAAGGAGACTGAGGAGTCTCCAGGCTCGAACCAGCAGACTGAGAGACAGCTCTGTTCATCAGGCAGTCAGAATGCTAAACACTCTGCCTGCTCTGCCTCCCCTCCCATTTGAACTGCCTTAACACTAAAACTTTCTCACATACTATCACTCAACACAAAGTTTTTAACACTAGACTCTGTGTCACCAAACGGGTTTTCACTAAACTCTCGGTCATGTGCTCATACAGTTTGCACTACTTCTCATACTTGCACTAATGTCTGTATTACATCACTGCCTATAATCATAATACTGTTTACATTCTCTGTTTACATTTATTAATACTGTTTACTTTTATTACTACTGCTTACATGTAATTACTACTGTTTACATTTATTTACACTACTCTAATATCTACACCACTGCTGGTACATATACAGTGTGCTCTGAACGGTCTTATTTAGGGATGCCCAATGTGCCTTACTGCATATGCCACTTTTTGCCTCTACAACAACATCAACTACTACCTCATACATATACTGTGTACATTGACTCATACGCTGCTTTGCCACTTTGCAAATGTCAATGCTAGAAACCTTTAGTTTATTTTAGTTATACTTTTTATACTCTTTTTTTATACCACTATGCAAAAAAAAAAAAAACTCAGGACAGTGTTAGTTTTACTATTTTTATGCTTATGTCTATTATTATATGTTTCAGTGTTTCAATGTTTAGATGTTTACTGTTGCACCGAGGGACTGAGAGAAACGCAATTTCGGTCCTGTGTATGTCCTGCACTGTACATATTGCAGATCTGACAATAAAGTTGACTTTGACTTTGACATCATCAGAGGTGCAGCACAAGTTGGAGAAAAGGTTAGAGAGGCCAGACTGAGATGGTTTGGACATGTCCAGAGTAGGGACAGTGGGTATATTGGTAGAAGGATGTTAGATATGCAGCTGCTAGGAAAAAGACAAAAAAAGGAGATACTGTATATGGATGCAGTTAGAGAGGACATGCAGTTGGAGTGAGGACAGAGTGAGATGGAGGAGGATGACTCGCTGTGGAGACCCCCCCTGAAGAGGGAAAAGCTGAAAGCTGAAGATTATTATTAACATCATTATTATTATTAACATCAACTAGTATTACTAGTTGATGTTTTTCTTAGTTAGTTCTCGATGCTATTACTGTTTTTCTCTTTCATTTGTTGTTGGATGTAACTGGGACCTCGTGTACATAATCTCGTTTTCATCTCATGTACCACATGCGGTGCAAATGACAATAAAGACTCTCTGACTCTGACTCTGACTCTGATTAATTGAGCTGACATCAGCTTTTTTCATAACTACAAGTGCAAGTTATCAATAATATGATTGAGAATAAAGTTAATAGACAAAGGAATTGAGACAAGAACCTGTGTGTACCAGCAGATATTTTTATACAGTTGCACTTGTGACTTTTTCCTACACTTGACCTGCACAACCCAGTTCTGCAGCATTGCCTTTACTGTGTTTATCATCATATTTTATCTGAGGTTCAAGTGCAAATATTCCCACATAACTCTTCAAGTGGAGTGGCAGGAATACTTTGTATTTACATCTATAATACTTTACAGTAGACACTGGAACTCTGGGAGGACATGTCTCACCTTTTCAAAAGTGATGCTTGTAAAGAGGACAACAAACTGGTCCAGATGACGTGATTTAACCTTTTTGTTGTCATCTACCTGAATGATTGAGCCTACAAACCTTTTTTGTAAAGAGGACCAAATGTTGGCAAACTTTATGTAATTTTAATACATTCTAAGCTTTTCAAGTGAAACGGAGTACATCTAGGTAAAAGTTTAGAACAGGGTTCCACCTTTTACAATGATAAAAAATAATTAATTAATAAAAAACTTCAATAACAACAAACTACAGTATTCTGATTACATGTCATGAGAAGAAACTTTATTCTAGAGTATTTTGTATTTTCAACATCAAGGGAGCTCATATGTGCAGCTAAATGCTAACTGATCGAAACTGAGCCCACAACAAACTCACACAAGTTTCAACATTACCAATAAAAACAATAGAAAAGTTAGTTAAAATAAAAATGAGAATAAGTGAGAAAATTGAGAGAACATTTTTAAATCCATGTATCATTTTGTCAGAAAATCCTGCAGTGAAGATCACTTATTATAAAAATAAATAAATAACTGGCCCATTCACATTTTTTTATTTCATAGGACCTTTTTATTGAAGACCAACACCAAATACTGAGCATGCTTTATCATATTTATGAGTTGTCCTTTGATACATTTAATTCAAACTACTTTTTTATTTCAAACTTTAGAAACATGATGATTGTCAGAGTTTTTGATCTGCACACAGATATGAGCCCATGGCAAACCCAAACCCACCACAGATCAAATAATGAACCCCTGGCTGAGATCTGAGAAAACTGCCAAGACTGAGTTGAAAAAAATAAAATAAAAAATAAGTTGATACATGGAACATGATTTGAGAACTTATTTTCTTTTTTATCTAAGCAGACATAGTGTCTCAGCATGGTGCTTCATTTATTTTATTGAATTTTGTGACAGTTGCCAAAATATATTAATGAAAGACACATAAAAGCACTGGAAGTAATATTTAAACTTATGAATTATTAATTATCATATATTTTTAGTGCATAATCTTGCAGCTGTGCTAAAACTACAGGAGCACCAAAAAGCAAGTAAAAATAAAGAGAAAACGGCTTTATTCAGTCACAATGATGTTCAGTCTTCTGTCCTAATGAGGATTTACAGCTTGGACAGTCTGATAATGGTCTCAGCTCCTAAATGTCAAAATGAGTCAATATTTCAGCCAACAGCCAGTTTATCTATAAAAAAAAAACAGATAAACACAGGGATTTGGTAAATAAAACAATCCCGCTCTTACTGCCTTTGCAACGTATAAGATGTTGTTAATCAAAGTGTCAGTTTTGGAGCCTCCAATCATTTTAAAGCTGAGACTCTGTTAGATAATGTCATCTTTTTTAAGTGTTAGCCTATATGAAACGTGCAATCTTTGCACAAAACACAACATGCACTTGGGATTCAAGGGCTACATTTGACATTATCTGCAGCTCATCTTTCATTCCTGAGCTCTGTTCCTAAACTGAAGGCATTTCATCTAAGAGGCCACATCTTGCTGGCCAGAGATGTCAGAGCTGATGCAAAACTTGCACATCGTCTTGCAACTGCAGCTCCCACTCAGTCCACTGCTTACAACACAAGCAGTGGCGATCTGCTCACTCCAACAAAAAGTTCTTCATAAAATGCATCACAGATGCTGAACAGGCTGCAATCAGTTTGTTTGGAGGAAACAGTCAATGGATTTTGATGTGCTCCTCACATTGGCCACATAAAAAGAAGTTTAGGTGAAGTGGCTGAAAAATAGTATTACTGCAAAGTCACACAGGCTGCACTGATGCTAATAAAAATAGGCATTATTCTACATTGATCAAAACTATTTGCTGAATGAAGAATATTTTAGTGTTTTATTTTACTAGAAATAAATAAATGTTTTCAGTTAATGGCACTCTGTCTCCCTCTGGTGGCAAATAGTATATTTTTATTGTCCCATTACAATACAGTAGTTCATAGCACATTCTCAAAATTGCATTTTGACAGGCTCACTGACAGTTTTTCCATCTAAATGTAAATTGTTTGCTGCTGTACTGTACTCCTAACTCTACCAACGGTTTTGATGAAGTTCAGCAGTTATCTGGTTTCTTCCTAAAAGATTAAAACAATTATACATTTGCAGCTAAGATCTGGACTGTACTGTATTCTCTGCAGTCCTCCAACTGATCTGTTGACCTAATTATACTTAATATGCTCCTCCAGCTGTTTGTGAGAATTTTTCCTGCCGTAATATTCAAAGCTTGTTAATTTTTTTAAATGATGCAATTTACAAGTTTATACAGGTAGTCCCCGACTTACGAGCACATCGACATACGAGGTTCCGGACTTACGAGCTGACTAACGAACAGTAAAGTTGTACAGAACATACAGAAAATACAGCACTGGTATGTGTTTTTAGATGAAAGTGTGTTAGCTAACAGTTTGTAAACAAGTTTCTGAGCATGTTTATGAACTAGTATGTATGTTTGTGTTAAAAAACGAGTGTTCGTAGTAGCGCTAGCATAAATTTTCCGACTTACGACCGAAAATCCGGACTTACGAGCGACACGTGTTTTGTATTCCAACATACGAGATTTCGTCTTACGAGCACCTCGCAGGAACGGAACTCGCTCGTAAGTCAGGGACTACCTGTACATTTGATCAGAATAATCTTTATTGTCATTGTACAGATAAGCAGAGTGAAAATAAATTTCAGTGCAGCCGTCCAACAATGGTAGACGGAAGTGCACGGAGGCTGCAGCTTCGTTGTGAAGTGCTGCCCTTATCACTACGAAAAGGGAAGATAAACATGAAAGAAGGTGTTAAAACCACGTCCAATAAGCACAGTGTAAGGAAGCAAAAAACCTACCTCAGCACAAAGCAACATAGATAGACAAGATATTTTTTTGGGGGTGGGCAAAGGAGATTGTCCGTGAACATTGCCAGAAAGTTCCATAGTCCTGATAAAGATGGTGCAGTGTCTATCAGCTGGCTCAACTCTGATAAGGGTCCACAGATGTTCTTGTGGAGAAGTGTGTGTGTGTGTGTGTGTGTGTGTTGGGGGGGGGGGGTAGCAGAGCAGAGATTTATTAATTACATATCCTTCAGGATTCGGAAGATGTGTAAAGAAAGGCTCTGAGATAGATTCACAGGACAAGAGCAAAAACATGAGGGAGACACGAGAGGGAAAGAAAGCGTCCGTCTTTGTCGAGAGCGTCAGAAAAAAAATCTGATCTGTTTTCTATGTTTCATTGTGAATAAAATATATGACCAGGAGATTGGAAAATCATTACATTTTGTTTTCATTAGTATTTTACACAATGTGGTACACTATCAATGTTTTACCATTTTCCATAACAGTTCCAAGCCTAGTGCCTAACAGACTAAAGTTGTGTCTACTTATTTGACATTTAAAGTTGAAGTTCTAAATAGATAATTTAGAACAGTATTTTCTTTATCTTCAGGTATAAGGAGCAACAGACCATGGCAATGTAACAATTAAAACATGGTTGAGCAGCCACAGATCTGTGCCAGCACAGCAGTAGTTCCTTCTGGTAAAAAGGGGAAAAAATAAAAATAAGTTCTCTGCTGCTGCTGGGAGATAAAAACTCATTCAGTCTCAGTTTAGCTTCCAGGATGACTCGGGTAAGCCATAACTTCCGCTGATTACACTCCTTGACAGAGTTGTGTTTTGCATCTTTAGAGTCAGAGTCAGAGTCAGAGTCAGAGTCTTTATTGTCATTTGCACCGCATGTGGTACATGTGATGAAAACGAGATTATGTACACGAGGTCCCAGTTACATCCAACAACAAATGAAAGAGAAAAACAGTAATAACATCTAGAACTAACTAAGAAAAACATCAACTAGTAATACACTAAGCCTAATATAGTGGGAATAAACAGCAGCACGAACATGAGTTTGTATGAGCAGATGGTCACAGATGAACACAGATGAACACAGCAACAAGAAAACAGATCAGCATCAGTATGATGTGATATTTTGCAGTGTTTATTTTATTTTATATTTATTCATGAGTCTAACAGCCTCAGGGTAG
>JBBPBX010016592.1:32731-47948 GCA_038048925.1 Garcialebias charrua | reverse complement strand
AGGAACGTGATGTCCCTCCTCCACCATTGACCCTGACAGCCCATATGCTTATGACTTGATGTTGTTTAACCACTGAGACTTTTTGTCTTTTGCTTGACCACCCTTAAAAGAGAAGAAACATCAAACCTGTGTTTTATTCCATTTCTTGCTGTGAGCACTTTGTTCGACTGGAGCGTTTCTGTTTTCCCAGAAATTCGTGCTTTCTACGAATCTGGCAGTGAATGTTGTTTTCGGTGTCATCTTTATTTAACGCCTCTGGTGTCCTTCTGTTACATTTTGCATGAGCGGTCTGACTAGATTGAACTACGATCACATAGAGTAAGCCAAGAAAGAGCAAGTCTGAACTGGTGCAGCCACATTACCAGACTGACAAGAAGTGCAGCTGTGTTTTTAGGGACATGTGATCAGCTCTTAAGAGGAATAGGACACATTGTGAAATATATTATATCATTTTCTATATATATTTTTTTAAATAGCTTACATTTTTGGGTCAAAATGCCACAATTGTAAGATAAATTGATGCCCTTTATTTTCACTCCGATCATCTGGTTCCAGAGGGATGGGTTTCTTCATCCTGTCACTTTTCTGTGTACAGTAGTAAGCTTCTTTGAGAATGGACCTAAAAAATGAACTGTTCAGTGAGGGGATTCTTCTTCTTCAATATGTCATCTTTAAATCTGAACCTTTCACCAACTAGCTCAAACAATAGGCTTGCATTATGTTGAACTGTTTTGAGTTGGTGATCACTTTAGCTTTCCAAGTGTTGTATTTTTCCATAATGTACCCTCATTTACATAATTAAATAATATTTTTTCTTTCTTGTAAATATTTTGTCTTTACATAGTTAACTGCAGGACAGTCTCCTTATTTGTATCTTTTTTTAAACAAATAAATGAGAGACAAATTTCATTTACTTAATTTTCTGTGACATTTTAAAGTCAAGTTGCACGTTTGTTATCTGGATAATAATTTTTGTGACTAAACCAGACTAACAGTTGATGGTTTGTGAAGTGGGGAGGCTTCTTAGCTCTGAAATGGCATTCTCAAGGAAACTACAAATAAAAAAAGCTTTTTCACCAAGATAATAACTAGTTCTATCAAACTTCAACAGCTATAACAGGACTATTTTCTGTTGTTTTTAGATTATGCAGCTGCTGTGTGTTTGACATAATCAGTGGTAGCACATCAGTATGACTAACTAACATATTGTCATGAGTCTGAGACTTTCAGTTCTGCATTTCACTTTATCTACTCTTAAATGTAGCTTGTGAACCAACTGAGCAAATATTTCATGTCTTAACCGGGCTTATTTGTTCCATTGCAAATATGTATTCTTGATTTTTATACATTTTTTTAAAATTAATTAGTTTAGGTTCAAGACAGGGTTTTGTCTTGTCGCTTTATATATTTGTACATCAAAGCATAACAGTTAAGGTAAAATGTCTCCATGTTTATTTGCTTCTCTTCCTTCCCGAAGCACTTCTCCAGATGCAGTAAGATATCCGTCGGCAAAACCTTGCGTCTCAAGGCTCCGATCTGCTTCAAGGAGAGGAACAGTAAAGTCTGTGGAAACTCCAGGGTGGAGGCCGGGGAAGAATGCGACCCCGGGTTACTCCACCTCGGTGATGACAAATGCTGCACTGCAGACTGCAAGTTCAAAAAAGGCGCTAATTGCAGGTAAGTAAGTTGCATGAAAGTCAAGTGAAATTCATTTGCTTATCAAATCTAATGAAACAAATACTCAGGCAGTGGATTGACTTATGTTCCCACAGTGACAGAAACAGCCCGTGCTGTAAGAACTGCCAGTTTATGCAGGCAGGAACAAGATGCCAGGAGCCCATTAGTGCCACCTGTAAAGGCAAATCTTCCTGCACAGGTAACCTCCTGCACACGATCTCCGACAGCCTCTGCGTTACCAAGGAATTTACTTTATGCTTACAAAAATCAAAAATAATGAAGTATATTTTCCTTTTCCTCAACTCACAGGCAACAGCAGTCAGTGCCCTCCTCCTGAAAACGCTGCTGATAACACGATTTGTGTTGACAGCGGCCGCTGCCATAAAGGAGAGTGTAACCCCTTCTGTGAGGCTATGCAGAACTTGAAGTCCTGCGCGTGCAACGGTAATGAGCGCCCTTACAGGAGGAGTGGAGAGTTTGTAGCTGGCAAAGAACAGCTGAGCATTTTCATCCAATCTGTGCTGCTTCTGATCGTTTTATTACACAAAACAAAGTTTAATGTTATCAGAATGGTTGTATTTCGTCTGACTCGGAAGAGTTAGGTTAAATTGTGCTGCCTATCTTACCTCCGTTCGAAGTGAATTTTAAATATTCTTTGGCTTCTTGCAGAGACAACTGATTCCTGCAAAGTTTGCTGCAGGGGAAAAGATGGCACCTGCTCTCCTTTTAACCAGACCACCGGCTTCCTTTACCTTCGCAAAGGCAAACCCTGCACAGTGGGCTTCTGTGACGGAAACGTGAGTCCGCAGATCTTTACGTTCGTCTTCAAGATGTGTGAACGTTACGCTTATTCTAACTGTTCTTCGTTCAAACAGGGCAAATGCATGAAGCAGGTTCAGGATGTCATTGAGAGGTTGTGGGATTTTATCGACAAACTGGACATCAACACGTTTAGTAAGTCTGGAGCGTGAAAGCTACCGTATTTTCCAGACTATAAGTTTTTGCCTAATTTGCTTGCCCTGCGACTTATAGAGAGGTGAGACCTGTTTATGGATTTTTTCCCATATTTTTTAGACAAATTTTTGGCTCAGATATGACCGTTATTCCATTTTGGCAAAAATGGTGCAGTACCACTTTCGGCTGCTAGGTGTGCAGTACCACCCAAACTTACAGAATGTAATCACTAGATGGATATTTACAACTGATTACAGGTAGTCCCCGACTTACGAGCGAGTTCCGTTACAACGAGGCGCTCGTAACACGGAAATCTCGTAATTTGGAACGGCCGCCACGTGTCTCGTAAGTCCGGAATTTCGCTCGTAAGTTGGAACGGTTTTGCTAGCGCGACTACAAACACTCGTTTTTCATCGAAAAACTGCTTATGAGTGCATAAAAATGATCGGAAACGTGTGTCCACATGTTTAGCTAACGAACTGTGGTGAAAAAACACAGAAAAACTCAGTATTTTTTGCGTTTTTTCCAAAAATTTGCCAGCTCGTAAGTCTGGATCCTCGTAAGTTAGAGCGCTCGTAAGTCGGGGACTACCTGCGTTATGAGATGTTTGAGATAAAATTCGATGTTTTATAGACGTAAATGTGTCGCGGTTAGCTTCGTTGTTTTTCCTTGTACTTTTTCAAAGCGAAAAAATTTAAATCCAGCAGATTTGACCATTACGTGAATTTATTAAGGAACGGTTAAGCTAAGACACATGTTTGCTATAATTTTCAGCAGACAAATAATTGTTTTTACCGTGTTAATCTTGTGAAAAGTCCTTCCGTGCATGCTTCTGTGGTCGTCATTTTCAGCAGGGCAAATGACGCGCTGACGCGTCGCGTAGCGGTGACGCATAATAGATGCGACTTATATAAAGGTGCGACCTGTTTATGGATTTTTTCCAATTTGACAATAATTGGACAAAGCGACTTATATAAAGGTGCGACCTATAGTCCAGAAAATATACTGTAAATATACCAGGGAGGGAAGCGTAGTCACATTCTAACCTGAATCTGTGCTTGTTGACTTAGTTTTGTTTGTCTGTGCCATCTTCTTCTTCACATCAGGGAAGTTCTTGGCTGATAACATCGTGGGCTCAGTCGTGGTGTTTTCGCTCATCGTTTGGATTCCTCTCGGCATCGTGGTTCACTATGTGGTAAGAATATTTCTATCATTCCTGCTGATCCTTGCTGTCTTCGCTCTTTATCGGTGTTAATAATGTGAATAAAGAACTACAGTATGTCCTCTTTATGAGTTAATGATTTGACTTGAAGGGCTAACAGTGCTGCATTTCTTGTTTTCCTCTGAAGGACAAACGTCTTGACCAGCAGTATGAAGAGAGCGCAAAGTACTTATACCCCCCTCAGAGTGTAAGTTCTTTAAGTGGCCTGGTCTTATCCAGTGCACAAACCAAACTAATTAAACCCCATGTTTGCCCTGACCTCGTTAATCTTTAACGGGTATTGTTGATTGTTGTGCACAATAAACATCCTGCTCAGTAGAAAAATGCATACTTGACTTTATCAGTAGTTAAAACAAGATTGAAAATATAAAAAATAAAATATATGACAGGGCTTTTCCAATTATTTTACATTTTTTATAGGGTTGATTTTTATGTTTGTAAGGCTCTAAAAGCATATGCAATTCTTATATCTTTTCATATACAGAGCATCCAGAAAGTATTCACAGCACTTCACTTTTTCCACATTTCGTCCACATTTTGTCATGTTACAGCCTTATTCCAAACTGTATTAATCTCTCCTCAAAACTCTACACACAATGCCACCTTATGACAATGTGAATACATAGAGATTTTTGCAAATTAAAAATCGAAAACTAATAAATCACATTTACAGGGCGTGGGGAATAGAGGGAGGGTGGTGCACCAGCTTTGTTCTTTATTTTATTTTTTTTAAATATTTTTTATGTACATGTTCAAAAAATTTGTAAAAAACTTTAATTACAAAAAAAAAAAAATCACATTTCTATAAGTATTCACAGCTCAGATGCTGTTTCCATTGATCATCCTTGAGATGCTTCTACAACTTAGAGTCCACCTTTGATAAATGCAGTTAATTGGACTTGATTTGAAAGGCACACACCAAATTTAAGTAAATATTCACAGCCTTTGCCACGAAGATCCAAACTGAGCTCAGATGCTGTTTCCATTCATCATTCTTCAGACGTTTCTACAACTTAAAGAGTCTACCTGTCGTCAATTCAGTTGATTGGACTTGATTTGGAAAGACACACCTGTCTGTAGAAGGTCCTAAAGTTGACAGTGCATGTCAGAGCCAACACTGCACATGAACGTCTGTAGACATCAGAGACAGGGTTGTGTTGAGGCACAAATCTGGGGAAGGATACAGAAAACTTTCTACTTCTGTGAAGGTCTCATTGAGCACAGCGACCTCCATCATTTGAAAATGGAAGAAGTTTGGAACCACCAGGACTCTTCCTAGAGCTGGCTGGTCGTCTAAACTGAGTCATCGGGGGAGAACGGCCTTAGTCAGGGAGGTGACCAAGAACCTGATGGTCACTTTGTCAGAGCTCCAGCGTTCCTCTGTGGAGAAAGGAGAACCTTCCAGAAGGAATAATCTCTGCAGAAATCCATTAATCAGGCCTGTATGGTAGAGTGGTCAGACGAAAGCCACTCCTTCATAAAAGGCAACATGGCAGTTCATCTGGAGTTTACCAAAATGCACCTGAAGGACTCAGACCATGAGAAACTAAATGCTGCAGAGAGGGTGGTTCCAAACTTCCATTTCCAAATGATGGAGGTCTCTGAGCTCACTGAGACCTTCACAGCAGCAGAAATGTTTGTGTGTCCTTCCCCAGATTTGTGCCTCAACACAACCCTGTCTCTGATGTCTACAGACGGTTCCTTTAACTTCATGCTTGGTGTTTGTGCTCTGACGTGCACTGTCCACTGTGGGACCTTCTACAGACAGGTGTGTCTTTCCAAATCAAGTCCAATCAACTGACTTGACGACAGGTGGACTCTTTAAGTTGCAAACAAAATGGAAATTGCATCTGAGTTCAGTTTGGAGCTTCATGGCAAAGGCTGTGAATATTTACTTAAATTTGGTTTCTTGGTTTTCTATTTTTAACAAATTTAAAAAAAATCTCAATCTTTTTTTCACGTTGCCGTAATGAGGTACTGTGTGTAGAGTTTTGAGGAAAGAGATTCATTAATATAATGTGGAAAAAGTGGTGCGCTGTGAAAACCTTCTGGATGCTCTGTATTGGGACAGTTTTCATGAATTTAAATCTGAGGGAAAGTTTCATTATTTAATGCCATTTTAAAATGCCATATATTGATTATTATTAGCAAATTATTCTCTAGTTGGTTTGTGTTTCTGACCCTTTTGAATCAAATCTAATCCCATTAGCTGAGCACTTGTTAAAACATGAAGCGTTTCTTTGAGTAATGACGTAAGATTGCCAAACTCCTTTTTTAATCTGGTGCTAAATTGTCCCACAGGGTTGAAACTAATTCAGAGAATGTTTGAGGCAGGGGCTCAGACAGTTTATTTGTTTTTGCCGTTCTGTCACTGCCGGGGTCTCAATCATTTGTCCATCACTCTTTGCCCTGGAACTGCAGCAGATGGTGGAGGTTTGTAGTAGAGCTCGCGCCATAGGTGAGTGTGTTTGTGCTGCGGCCTGATGTTGAGATGTCTTACCATTGAGCATGGTGCCCCACCCCCCCGGTTTGAGATACTCCTGCAGTCACTCTCTTTGTCGTAATCGCTGATCGAGCCGCACAACTCGTCTTCAGACGGGCAAAGAGAGGAAAGAAGGACGTGTTCTTTTGGACACAGATGCTGAGCCTCGTCTGATCAGAAATTACTTCAAGGAAGCAAGATTGCATTTTAGGAGTATTCAAAACAGCAAAAGGGTTTAAAGCCCCACTGACATGATTTTTTAATTTTCATAAAATTGCTCAAAATATATATCTTTTATCATTTAAATATGTTCGTTTTTGCAAACAAAATGATAAATCACTTTAATTTTGCTTTAAAAGTGATTTTGAACTTCAAGCCGTGTTTAATCATGGGAAATCCGATTACACACGAACGCATCATCCGTGACGTAGTGAGAGGCAGAGCTCTGGGCTTGTCACGGTGCGCGGGTATGAGCAGCTCCACATGAAGGTAAGTCTGATACAGCATCAGACCTAAATTATGTTTATGTTTATTAAATTTGTTCATTTTTTTTTACAAAAGAAACAATACAAGACAATCCCATAAATGATAATGTACAAAATATAAAAAATGAAAGGTAGCAGAAAGAAGAATAAATCTTATTATATCTGCCCCTTTTTTCCAACAATCAGATTAAACAATAATAATCTTCAACCAACAGTACAAAATGACTAACTCTTTCTAATTTTCTAACTAATACAATACACATTACGCTATTTCATATATATATTTTTTAATATTTAGACCTAAATTAGACCCTGTTGTTTCTTGTTCCATCACCCAAACTATTTTCTGCTTCCCAAAATGAAGACAAATGGCTCAAATCTTCACATAGATTGATAAATTTATCTGGTTTTAAATTGTCCACTATTAAAGAGACCAGAGCCCTCTGCCTCTCACTACGTCACAGATGGTGCGTTCGCGTGTAATCGGATTCCCCATGATTAAACACGGCTTGAAGTTCAAAATCACTTTAAAAGCAAAATTAAAGTGATTTATCATTTTGTTTGCAAAAACGAACATATTTAAATGATAAAATATATATATATTTTGAGCAATTTTATGAATAGTAAAAAAAAATGTCAGTGGACCTTTAAGTTGTTTTTAATTTAATTTTTTGTGAAATCAGATGGAGTACGTCTATTTTAAGTTTGCACAGTGCCGTTAACGTCACAAGGAAAAATGTTCTGCAGGTGGTTGTTTTTTTTATTTTATCCATCTTATTATGATCATCTGTACTGAGTCAAGTCCAGTCTTTGGGCTCGACTGGGAAAATGTTGAGACTGAGGGTACATTCCTCTGCAGACCTTTCCCTGAGCCGACATTTTGACTTGCCAGCACGGGATAAGCTCTGGTGCAAAATGACAGAATTACTGGCGACCCGTTTCTATGTAGCTGTGCTAATTCCAGAGTCCTGGTGTCCTTAGAATAACTTCAACCACGATGACCCTCCTGTGTTGTGACAACTCAAAATGTCCCGGCAGAAAGGTTTGCTTTACTCCTTCCAGTCTTCACATCAGGTTCGGTTTGGGGATGATCAAGGTAGAATTTAGTGGAATCTTACAGATGGTAAAAAATATATGATAACTAAATAATAATTTCTTGGTTATGTATGATTCAGAGATGTGTCTGACATGAACAGAATGGAGTAAAAAAAGGAATGGATCCCTCCTCAGTCAGAGGCAGACATCTTTGATGGCCCCTCTCCTCACTTGTCATTTTCACTCTGCAGAGTCAAGACAAGCTGAACAACTTCGAGCTAACGCCCGTGCACATCGTCAAGCTTCCTCCACTTCACTCCTCCTCCTCCGCCGGCCCGACCGCGCCCTCTTCCCAGTCTCCGCTGCAGCCAAGCCAGGTTCAGACCCCTCCCGCGGCCAGCAGCGCCCAGGACCCCGGCCCGAGCTGCGACGGCAACCCGGACAGCGCCGGAGCCCTGCGGATGGACACCATCCCGGAGGACACCAGCAGCGACTCTCATCTGGCAGAGGACGACTTCACAACCGCAGGAGCCTCCTCGTCGGCTATGAAGTCCTCCTTCGGGGATCTGACAGAACTGAACCCGTCAACCAGGGACCGGCGCCGCCTCATGAGGCAGGACCGCATTGACACTAAAGAGACTGACTGCTGAGACGCAACAGGTGGAGAGTAAACGCATCGTAGATATTTAAAGAACATGACTTTAATGTTCACTCCACAGACGGCAGCAGTGTGGGTCAGAGTTCAGGTTGTGAAATGTGGTTTTTATTTGTCACCTCTTAAGTTGAATATTACTGTGAGTTCACATCTTTGTGCCTTTTTAGTTGTAGGCTGAGGAATCGACGAGGATAACAGGCTTCCCTCGTAGCACAGCTTTTATGATTCAAACGTTTTGACTGAGTTTCTGAAAAGGCTTTTCAGAAGTAAAATATTTAAAAATGAGCTACACTGATCCTGAAGCGCCCGGCTGTATATAAAGAATATATTGTTTAGAAGTAAGCTTTGATTTTGGATCACCAGGAAAAGTCTCATTTTAACGCACTTTTTGTTTGTTTTTTTTGTTTGTTTTTTTAACCCATAAATCCTTGTTCACCAAACTGGTTCCACTTACAGCTAATTTTGTTACAAGTGAGGAAACATTTCAGTGGAGCTTCTTGAATTCAGACTAAAGTTGACAGGTTTCAAATCTCTTCTAAATGCACGTAGATTTTTTTTTTAACATCACTGTTTGTACACATAATTTGAGTGTAATGATGGAGTTTTGTGTGTTCACTGTAATGTACAAGGACTAGTTTTAGTATCTTTTTTTTTACTTTAACATGAAATTGAAAGTTGGATGAACCTGAGTTTTCTGAAATGGGATTGTTGGTGCCTGTTGATTCCTGCACAGAATATTGCTTTTTGTGGCATTTGTTCCATTGTGACGCAGAAACTTTCACGACGTTCTGAATTCGATCTCGTCGCCCCCTCAGATGCTTTTGTACTCTAGAGCTCCGCACATCATTTTGCTGATTTGATGTCTCCCCACTGTTACCTGCTGCATCACACGTCAACACTGTAAAACACTTCGTCTTGTAGCCTCAAAGATAAAGAAGCAGATGTTAAGTTTTATACCAGACTATATGTGTAACTGTCTTGTAAAGTTTTTAATGTTCTTTGCTTGCATTCAAAACCATCTCCAATAAAAACTATCTTTGTTGTACATGTTTTAACACTTCATCATCACAGCTGTGGAATGAGACTCTGCAGATTGTTCGGTGCAGCATTTTCCCCCTCACTTGTTGCAAAGGAGGCTGCTTTCTGGGCTCTTTGCCTCCACATCTCCCCAGTAAGGCAGGATGAAGGGCAGGTGAGCCAGGCGAGCTTCTAGTAAAGTCCACAGTTGCTGGGACACAAACTGGTTTCCCTTCTCTGAGAGGTGCAGCCCATCAGACAGGTAGACCGTGTAATCCTGAAGAACCGATGAAAAGAACAAGATGCTTGTAGAAAAGGATGATTTGTTTTCAGAGACTTCAACATCTCGTGCACTCACTTGTCCGTCTTTCTGCATGAGCGTCCAGAGATCTAGAACGTCTGACCCGCACTGACCGGCTGCATGGACACAAGCCTGAGCGTACTGTCCCGTAACAGAGTTGTGGCGATTGAGAGAACATCCTGGAAGAGACGACGACGAGGAGGAGGTGCTCATGATCTTTGCGGGACAGCTGAGGAAGAATAAGGGATGAAATAAAATGACGGCCTGGCAGGATTACCTTTGAGAATACACTCCTGCTCCCAGGCTGGCTCATGAAGAGGAGGAGGAGTGATGAAGATAACTTTGTCTGCTGACACACCAGCTGAGGTCAGAAACCTGCTGATGTCCTTCAGGTTTTCTGAATACTCCTGTAGAGGGACGTGCTGCTGCAGGTTCTTATCTGAAGAACGAAAAGAGTTATTAGTGACAGTTTTTCTAAGCTCAAGTCTTTTCTGACTCTGCAAAAGTGCATTCATATTCATCCATCCATCCATTTTCGTCCGCTTATCCGGGGTCGGGTCGCGGGGGTAGCAGCCTAAGTAGGGAGGCCCAGACTTCCCTCTCCCCAGCCACTTGGAGCAGCTCCTCTGGGGGAATCCCAAGGCGTTCCCAGGCCAGCCGAGAAACATAGTCCCTCCAGCGTGTCCTGGGTCTTCCTCTGGGTCTCCTCCCGGTGGGACATGCCCGGAACACCTCACCAGGGAGGCGTCCAGGAGGCATCCTAACCAGATGCCCGAGCCACCTCAACTGGCTCCTCTCGATGTGGAGAAGCAGCGGCTCTACTCCGAGTCCCTCCCGGATGACTGAGCTTCTCACCCTATCTCTAAGGGAGAGTCCAGACACCCTGCGGAGAAAACTCATTTCAGCCGCTTGTATCCGAGATCTCGTTCTTTCGGTCATAACCCAAAGCTCATGACCATAGATGAGGGTGGGAACGTAGATCGATCGGTAAATTGAGAGCTTTGCCTTTTGACTCAGCTCTCTCTTCACCACGACAGACCGGTACAGCGCCCGCTTCACTGCGGACGCTGCACCTATCCGCCTATCGATCTCACGCTCCAGTTTTCCCTCATTCGTGAACAAGATCCCGAGATACTTAAACTCCTCCACTTGGGGCAGGACCTCCTCCCCGACCCGGAGAGGGCATGCTACCCTTTTCCGGCTCAAGACCATGGCCTCGGATTTGGAGGAACTGATCCTCATCCCGGCCGCATCACACTCGGCTGCAAACCGCTCCAGCGAAAGCTGTAGATCACGATCTGATGAAGCCAATAGGACCACATCATCTGCAAAAAACAGAGAAGCGATTCTAAGGCCACCAAAACGGATCCTCTCAACACCTTGGCTGCGCCTAGAAATTCTGTCCATAAAAGTTATGAACAGAATCGGTGACAAAGGGCAACCTTGGCGGAGTCCAACTCTCACTGGAAACGAGCCTGACTTACTGCCGGCAATGCGGACCAAGCTCTGACACCGGTCGTACAGGGACCTAACAGCCCTTATCAAAGGGCCTGGTACCCCATACTCCCGGAGTACCCCCCACAGAACCCCCCGAGGGACGCGGTCGAATGCCTTCTCCAAGTCCACAAAGCACATGTAAACTGGTTGGGCAAACTCCCACGCACCCTCCAGGACCCTGTTGAGGGTGTAGAGCTGGTCCAGTGTTCCACGACCAGGACGAAAACCACACTGCTCCTCCTGAATCCGAGGTTCGACTATCCGACGGACCCTCCTCTCCAGAACCCCTGAATAGACCTTACCAGGGAGGCTTAAGAGTGTGATCCCCCTATAGTTGGAACACACCCTACGGTCCCCCTTTTTGAATAGGGGAACCACCACCCCAGTCTGCCAATCCAAGGGAACTGCCCCCGATGTCCACGCGATATTGCAGAGTCGCGTAAGCCAACACAACCCCACAACATCCAGAGCCCTAAGGAACTCAGGACGAATCTCATCCACCCCGGAGCCTTGCCACCGCGGAGCTTTTTAACCACCTCGGCGACCTCAGCACCAGAGATTGGAGAGCCCGACCCAAAGTCCCCAGGCTCCGCTTCCTCAGTGGAAGACGTGCCAGTAGGATTGAGGAGGTCTTCGAAGTATTCCGCCCACCGACTCACAACATCCCGAGTTGAGGTCAACAGCACGCCATCCCCACCATAAATGGTGTTGGTCGCGTACCGCTTTCCCCCCCTGAGACGCCGGATGGTGGACCAGAATCGCCTCGAAGCCGTACGGAAGTCATTCTCCATGGCCTCTCCGAACTCCTCCCACGCCCGAGTTTTTGCCTCAGCAACCACCCGAGCCGCATGCCGCTTGGACTGTCGGTACCTATCTGCTGCTTCCGGGGTCCCACAGGCCAAAAAGGCCCAATAGGACTCCTTCTTCAGCTTGACAGCATCCCTCACCGCCGGTGTCCACCACCGGGTTCGAGGGTTGCCACCACGACAGGCACCAACAACCTTGCGGCCACAACTCTGATAAGCTGCCTCGACAATAGAGGCGCGGAACATGGCCCACTCGGGCTCAATGTCCCCCGCCTCCCTCGGAACGTGTTCAAAGCTCTCCCGGAGGTGGGAGTTAAAGCTCCGTCTTACGGGAGACTCTGCCAGACGTTCCCAGCAGACCCTCACAATACGTTTGGGTCTGCCAGGTCTGACCGGCATCCTCCCCCACCATCGGAGCCAACTCACCACCAGGTAGTGGTCAGTTGACAGCTCCGCCCCTCTCTTCACCCGAGTGTCCAGGACATGCGGCCGCAGATCAGATGAGACGACAACAAAGTCGATCATTGAACTGCGACCTAGGGTGTCCTGGTGCCAAGAGCACATATGGACACCCTTATGCCTGAACATGGTGTTCGTTATGGACAATCCATGACGAGCACAGAAGTCCAACAACAGAACACCACTCGGGTTCAGATCAGGGGGGCCGTTCCTCCCAACCACACCCCTCCAGGTCTCACTGTCATTGCCCACGTGAGCGTTGAAGTCCCCCAGTAGAACAAGGGAGTCCCCAGGAGGCGCACTCTCCAATACCCCCTCCAAGGACTCCAAAAAGGGTGGGTAATCTGCGCTGCCGTTTGGCGCATAGGCACAAACAACAGTCAGAGCCCGTCCCCCCACACGTAGGCGAAGGGAGGCTACCCTCTCGTTCACCGGGGTGAACCCCAACGTACAGGCACCAAGATGGGGGGCAACAAGTATGCCCACTCCTGCTCGGCGCCTCTCACCAGGGGCAACTCCAGAGTGGAAGAGTGTCCAACCCCTCTCAAGGAAACTGGTTCCAGAGCCAGAGCCATGCGTTGAGGTGAGTCCGACTATTTCTAGCCGGAACCTCTCAACCTCACACACTAGCTCAGGCTCCTTCCCCACCAGAGAGGTGACATTCCATGTCCCAATGGCCAGCTTCTGTAGCCGAGGATCAGACCGCCAGGGTCCCCGCCCTCGGCCACCACCCATCCCACATTGCACCCGACCCCTTTGGCCCCTCCCATAGGTGGTGAGCCCATGGGAAGGGGGACCCACGTCTCCTCTTCGGGCTGTGCCCGGCCGAGCTCCATGGGTGAAAGCCCGGCCACCAGGCGCTCGCCAACGTGCCCCACCTCCGGGCCTGGCTCCAGAGTGGGGCCCCGGTGACCCGTGTCCGGGCGAGGGAACATTTTGTCCATTTATTTTACTCATCATAAGGGGTCTTTGGCATTCATATTTAATACATTTAATTGGTGCCGAGTATCCAGATAACATTTAATAACATAAAGGACTATTATTATTATTAGACATTATTGTTTAGTGTATATCTTAGATCCTTATATACTGTTTCTTTTTAGTCTTTGTATTTTTGGGTGTAACTGGGACCTTGAGTACAGTTTTGTTCCACCTCGTACCAGATGTGATGCGAATGACAATAAAGAAACTTGAACTGGACTAAACTTCTGTCATTACAGATGGTGTAGTCCTCACTTAAAACATGGTAACAAAAAAATGTGGTATACTTTAAAAACAAGAGTGTTTGAATCTCAATGACTTTACAAGAAAATACACACCCTAATACTAAATCTACTTCTCGTGCAAGGCTGTACCTTCCAGTGCAGAGTCGTTGGCTCCAAAGAAAACTGTCACAGCAGAGATGTGTGCGTCTGATGGGTTCTGGTTGTTAATGAGGCGAGGAAGAACGATCTTGGCCCATCTGCTGTTGTAGCCAGACAGTCCTCTGTTTACAACGTCACATTTTCTGACAGGGAAGTAAAAGCAGAGCCATATAAAGTGAGAGTTGCGACACTTCCATAGAGATCCGTTGTAAGAATGGAATGCGGAAGTCACGTGGGTCATGGAGGGGGCGATTTGTTCCATGCTCTGTTTAACAGTCTGACTCTGCCTGCAGTAGCGCTCCGTTGCCACCAGAGGGCGCAGCTCCACAAGGTTTCCATGGCCGTTGTTTGGAACGATTGACTGCCAGTTGGCGACTTCAAAGAGTGTCAGAACTCTCTATATATACGTCTCTATATATACGGCTCTGAGTAAAAGCTCAGAGTCACATGTCCATCAAAGACAGACTGCAGAAATCTGAACTAACAGCAGTGGGAGTGTTAAAAAATAAAAATCAATTGGGTTAGATTTACATTTAAATAACTTAAGAGGCTCAAAAAACAGCTTGTAAGTTCTAAATTGAAGAAAAACTCAAAAGGCAACAATTTAAAATAACAATTGTTCGAGCCATTTAAAAAAATGCATAATATATCCTGTATTTAATAGAGGGCAAAAGTAGTTATGATAAAATGTAAAATACAAGTTAAACTACAAATTATTAAAGGTACCATCTTGAAATTGAATTATTCAACAATTATTGTTGAAATTGTAGATAATATAAAAAGTCCAGGGTTTAAATGCAAATGGGGTATTTGAAAGATATTTAGAGTTAATTAATTAAGACAAAGTCTTTATGATTTGTATTTTTTGGCTAAACCTAAATAAAAAAGAACAAAGGGCAACAATTCACCTTGCAAGCTTGTTGGCAATGTCTGCTCCCCATCCATTGGGCTGAAAAGAAAACTGAAAGAAACATTTTAATGTTAGAGCAGGTCTGCGGCTGAAGCTAAATAAGAGCCAGGAAGATAATATGAAGGATAAAATTAACGGGTTTAATGTCGGAACAAACCTGTGTGATGGAGTCACCAAATAAAATAACTTTAGGCCAAACTACTGGATTGAACTTGGACATAATGAAACAAACTTCTGTACAGGAAGTAGACCGGAAGTAGGTAAAATAAAGCGAGCATCCTGTTTGTCCGTAGATTTTTTTTATTTTTTTATTATTAAAGTTTATTCATTTTACATATTTAAGAAAATCAACA
>JBBPBX010016592.1:0-12339 GCA_038048925.1 Garcialebias charrua | reverse complement strand
TAAGTTATTTTAAAACCTACTCAACCCTAGCATTTCTTTTCTGCACCCATGATCTGCATTGTCCTCACACTAGAGGTCAAGAAAAGCTATTTGAGGAAAAACACATTAAGCCAGTGTTTTCACAGTTTAAAAAAAAAAAATCTGAACCTAAATCAGCAGTGCATTGTGAACATATTTTGCTGTTATGACCAGATAACTGGTCATTCTTGTCTGGTTTTCTTTGCAGGTGCTGTGTAAAGAGCAATTAGAGGCATGAGCTACACCTGAACCCCGAGTGTTCTTCCACTTCAAGCCTCCCCTTCTTCTCTCAGAGGGGAGAGCCAGTCTGCTCAGACAGTCTAGGTTTGAGGTTCACTCACACTGTCACACATTTAAACACACCTTCACACAAACCGATGTGCTGACTCTATTTCAGTTTAGTGAATTTAAATAATTATTTGGCAACCGACTTTAGAACCAAATCCAAGCACCATCATCTAAAGACAGAGGTTAGCAGAGGGTCCACTTTTGAAATACTGTACCTACACCGTACAGCAGAAAAGCATTAAAAAGGAAAATAATAAACCGGGAAAAAAATGCAGTCTGAATGCAATGAAGAGCTGAATGACTTTGTTGAAATATGCGAAAAAAGCTGAAATTGAGAAGGTGCAGAGGTTAACAAATCTGAAACATTCAAAAACCAGTGACAAAAACCACCAAGAATAAAAGCTAAAATGAGTGAA
This sequence comes from Garcialebias charrua, assembly GCA_038048925.1. Classification (NCBI taxonomy): domain Eukaryota; kingdom Metazoa; phylum Chordata; class Actinopteri; order Cyprinodontiformes; family Rivulidae; genus Garcialebias; species Garcialebias charrua. The sequence continues at coordinate 11,617 of JBBPBX010016592.1, read as the reverse complement.
ACAGTAATTGCAAGCTGAAACCAACAAAATTGTAGCTAAACATTAAAAATTAAGAACAGTGGTAAAAAGCTGAAATGAAACAAAAAGCTTGAACCAGGAAAACAACAGCTAAAACAACCAAAACTGTGCCTAAATGAGCCAATTAGAGCAAAACTGTTAAAAAAACCCAAGTAAAACCATTTTTTTTAAAATAAAATAATCTCTTTAAATTGTCTTCAGTTGATCCAAAATGCTGCAGCCAGAGTTTAATGAGTTAGGAGAGATATCTCTCCTTAGCTTCTCTCCATTGGCTCCCTGTCAAAGTAATTGGATTTAAAATCTTTCTTCTAATCTACAAAGCCCTCAACAACCTAGCTCCATCTTATATTACAGACATTACTGTTTCATATTTTCCCAACAGAGCATTTCACTCTCACACTGCAGGTTTACTTGTGGTTCCTAGAGTTTCCAAAAGCAGAATGGGAGGAATATCTTTCAGTTCTCAGGCTCCTCTCTTGTGGAACCAACTTCCAGTTTCTATCTGTGAGGCTGACACTCTGTTTACTCTTAAGACTCGGCTGAAGACTTTGTGATAAATCCTATAGTTAGGGTTGGCTTGGATTTCCTGAGTTATCCCTTAGTTAAGCAACTATAGGCTTAGACTACTGGAAGACAAAGTGACTACATTCCCTCACTCTGCTGCTGCCTTTGCTTGCTCTAGGGTTGTGGCCAAACGTTTTGAGACGGGCACACATTTTTGTTTTCACAAAGTTTGCAGGCTCAGTCCTTTTTAGAAACTTTTGTCAGATAATATAATGAAGTACAATTATAAGCATGCCATGTTTTTATTTTTACAATGTTGACCCTTCTTTTTTTTTTAGACTCTAACAAGGTCGAGTCATGTCCCTCTTCTTTAAGACTTCGGCATGCTGGATATCAGCTTATAGGCAAAATCTTGAGTGATGGCTAACCATTGCAATCAGTGCTTAGACTCTTGGCATGATAAGGACTCATGGTAGCACTCACCTTTTCTTCTCCAGACAATCATTTTTCTAGATGTCCCAAACATTCCAAAGGGTGCTTCATCAGAAAAAAATAACTTCACCCCAGTCCTCTGCAGTCCAATCCCTATACTTCCTGCAGAATGTCAGTCTGTCCATAATGCCATTCTTGGACATAAGTGGATTAATTGCTTCCCTTCTTAACACCAAGCCATGATCCTCCAAAAGCTTTTGTCTCACTATGCACTCAAATGCCCTCACATCTGCCCTCTGCCTTTCCTGTGCAAGCTTTGCACTGGCGGTGACCCCTTCTTGTAGCTGCACCTTTTTCAGAAGATGGTCCTGATGCTTCCTTTACTTTCTTGGGTGCCCTGAAGTCTTCTTCACTGCAATTGTACCACTTTCCTTGAGATTCTTGATTATTAATAGTTAATTAGGATTCTATCTTACAAGCAGCAATGTCTTTACAATCCATCCAAGCACTCTTCAAACCCAAAATTTGTGCCATTCTCAAAAATTTGGCAATGACTGTACTGTTTATGTTCTTATTTGTAATAATTTCTTTTACTAAGATATTTTGATGATGAAATTTCTCTCCATAGAAATGACACCTGGGCCAGTCAATCTTTGTTTGTGTAGTGATACACCTTCATCTCTCTGAACTGTATTAACACCTTTTCACTGAATCTCTCAGTGAAACACATTAACACGGTTTTATTTTATTAATTTGAATCAAGACACAAATTAAATCACAAGAGCCTCTCTTATTCTTTTACTTTGTGTTAATTCAATTATATCTAATGAATAACCTTGTGTTAAGTGAGCATTATTGTGTTCAATGTTTATTAGTCAAAGGCTCTGTTTAATTCAAACTGGAATTAGCAGCTGAACATCCTCTTACTACAATGTAAGTAAGTAAGTAAGTAAGTAAGTAAGTAAGTAAGTAAGTAAGTAAGTAAGTAAGTAAGTAAGTAAGTAAGTAAGTAAGTAAGTAAGTAAGTAAGTAAGTAAGTAAGTAAGTAAGTAAGTAAGTAAGTAAGCAAGCAAGTAAGCAAGCAAGTAAGCAAGTAAGCAAGTAAGCAAGCAAGTAAGCAAGTAAGCAAGTAAGCAAGTAAGCAAGTAAGCAAGTAAGCAAGTAAGCAAGTAAGTAAGTAAGCAAGTAAGTAAGCAAGTAAGTAAGTAAGTAAGTAAGTAAGTAAGTAAGTAAGTAAGTAAGTAAGTAAGTAAGTAAGTAAGTAAGTAAGTAAGTAAGTAAGTAAGTAAGTCAGTAAGTAAGTAAACTTTATTTTTATAGCACTTATCATAGATACAATCACAAAGTGCTGTACAAAATACAAAATAAAAGTGTAAAATAGAACAAAACAAAAAATAATAATAACAGCTGATTAATAAAAACATTTAACACAGCTGATAAAAACACTAAAATAAAACATTTAACTAAAAGCTTGTCTGAATGAAAGTGTTTTTAGCTGCGTCTTAAAGGAATCAACAGAGACGGTCACACGAAGAGACAGGGGCAGGGCATTCCACAGCCGGGGGGCTATGGCCTGAAAGGAAAGGTCACCCCGAGTTTTAAACTGGGTCTTAGGGACCTTTAGAAGGTTCAGTGCTGAAGACCGAAGGGTGCGGGCTGGAGAATAAGGTATCAACGTTTCAGTGATGTACTGGGGGGCCTGTCAGCTCTAAAAGTTAAGACCAAATTTTTAAAATTAATTCTAAATTCAATAGGGAGCCAATGCAGAGAAGATAAAACTGGTGTGATGTGAGACCTTCTATTAGTTCCTGTTAAAAGCCTTGCAGCAGCGTTCTGGACCAAATGGAGACGAGCGACAGCAGACTTATTAAAACAAGTAAAAAGGGAATTACAGTAATCTAAACGAGAAGAGATAAAAACATGAATAATCATCTCCAGGTCAGATTTGGATAACATTGCCCTCAGTTTAGAAATGTTTCTCAGATGATTAAAGCAGTTTTTTACCAGAAGCTTTGAATGTTTGTCCAAAGACATTGACTGGTCGAACACAACACCAAGGTTTCTGAGGCTCGGCTGAGAAGAGGAGCCCAGAGAACCGAGATGTGTTTGATCCGAGGAACTTTCTGTTCAGGGGCAATGATCAGGGTTTCAGTCTTGGCAGAATTTAATGAAGGCAGTTGTTGGCTAACCACACCTTAATATGTTACACACAGTTTACCAGTTCAGCTAACTTGTGTAATTCTGAGTCATTGAAGGAGCAGTACAGTTGGATATCATCAGCATAGAAATGGTAAGAGACATTTCTGAAGCTATTTATAATCTTTACAAGGGGGGTGATGTATATAATGAACATAATAGGACCCAAGACTGAACCCTGAGGAACACCATACATTAACGGAGTGGTCATAGACTGTATGTTATTCACAAACATCGTGACACTGTTTATCTAATTTAGATTGAATTGAGGACACTAATCACTTCAACAAGAGACTTTATTTTTGTCCTAATTAAAGCTGCTATATGTAACTTTTCTAACAATATATTTTTAACATATTTCTTCACTCTGTCACTAGATTGATGTTAGAGAGGTAATCTCTGAAAAAAACTAAAAAAAATATTGTCCCCTTGCTTCTCCAGGTGGTAAATAAGCATTTCTAAAAAGAAAAAGTGACCCGCCATTTTCCAGCCAATAAAAACAAAGTTTGTAACCAGCCAATAAAAACCGAGCTTGAATTCGAATCAGCCAATAAAAACAGAGCTTGAATTTGAATTTTAACAGACCACAAGGGGGCAGTGCCATATATGGCTCTGAGGGGGAGGGATCAGAATGCTTTGCTTGTTGAAATTTTTTCTAAGTGCTGATGTTCTACAGAAACTGCAGACTCCACCTTTAATAGTCAGAAGAATAATCTCCTGTTATGTTATTATCATCTGTAGGTTCAAATGTTGATAATTGAATGACGTTGTTTAATCAAAGTGACAGGTCAACAGTGTTTGTTTAAAGTGTTAAGAAAGTTTTAATCAGTTTTATCATAAAAAAGCTGGTGCCTAAAACAAACACGTTATCCTCCCTTTCTGGCCTAAACTAACCTCTCAACCTCCTGATCTAATTCTCACTCCCCCTTCCTGGGTCACTGGCCAATCGGGAAGGACTGTTTCTAGGTCAATCTCCCTTCAAAAACGCCGACTTCCTGTTTCTTTGAGAGTTGCTAGAGGAAGTGTAAGAAGTAACAACTTTCTCTTTTAGCTGTCGGACGTTTGGTCAAACGCCAAAGACCATCGTTCTTCAGTAAGGACTTATAACATGCTAGTTATAAGTCTGCCTCGAGCTTCAAAGCTCCACTTTGAATGAATTTCCCTTTTATGGAATGTTCATTCTGAAAATCAGCCAGGAAGTGCCGCTACTCCTGAAGATCCAAGCGAACAACAGGAGACGTTGAAAAAGTAAACTGATGGAGATGTTCAATATTTATCATCTAAAACTAATTACTCTGACCCAATAATTATAACCCAGCTCACTTGTATCAAATATTCTCTGTTCCCTTTAAACACTTATATTTGATAGTACAAACATGTTTGCTTGCTTTGCTCCTTGATACAGAAAAGACAGTCTTCTAGCCTTGACAATGTTTGGATAAGATGTTCTTGTTGGATCACAACCACGACTTGTTTGTTTTATCTGTAAGACGTCAGAACTTGTCAACTCCACCTCCTTCTTGTTTAAATAGCTTGTCATGTCCAGTACAATTCGGAATTGTGCTGGACAATGTATTTGAGACCAAACTAAGTTTCAAAAGACATTAAAAAGCCTTCCCCTTTGCAAAGTTTGTTTGTCTGTTTTAACACTGTTCTCTTGTTTATCTTGTGTGGTTTTTATTAAGGTAACAGGGGTTTAAAATCCCTATCATAAACATGGACCGGTTCGGACGTACTAGACCTGCAGGATTCTTTACGTTTTGAAAGGCTGGTGACCTCTCTTTACCGGACTTATTGTCGTAAAGGTAATGAGGTTCTGTTTACAAACGTACCTGGAGTTTAGCAGAAGTCGGATAGAAAGTGTGCCGATCTCTGGTTTGCAACACATCTTCCCAAGATAACTCCCTTATTCTTACTTCCTTTATATCCTCAATCTTTCTCCTCCTTATTCTAAACTTCTCCTTAACCATCCATCCATCCATCCATCCATCCATCCATTTTCTTCCGCTTATCCGGGGTCGGGTCGCGGGGGTAGCAGCCTAAGTAGGGAGGCCCAGACTTCCCTCTCCCCAGCCACTTGGAGCAGCTCCTCTGGGGGAATCCCAAGGCGTTCCCAGGCCAGCCGAGAAACATAGTCCCTCCAGCGTGTCCTGGGTCTTCCTCTGGGTCTCCTCCCGGTGGGACATGCCCGGAACACCTCACCAGGGAGGCGTCCAGGAGGCATCCTAACCAGATGCCCGAGCCACCTCAACTGGCTCCTCTCGATGTGGAGAAGCAGCGGCTCTACTCCGAGTCCCTCCCGGATGACTGAGCTTCTCACCCTATCTCTAAGGGAGAGTCCAGCCACCCTGCGGAGAAAACTCATTTCAGCCGCTTGTATCCGAGATCTTGTTCTTTCGGTCATAACCCAAAGCTCATGACCATAGATGAGGGTGGGAACGTAGATCGATCGGTAAATTGAGAGCTTTGCCTTTTGACTCAGCTCTCTCTTCACCACGACAGACCGGTACAGCGCCCGCTTCACTGCGGACGCTGCACCTATCCGCCTATCGATCTCACGCTCCAGTTTTCCCTCATTCGTGAACAAGATCCCGAGATACTTAAACTCCTCCACTTGGGGCAGGACCTCCTCCCCGACCCGGAGAGGGCATGCTACCCTTTTCCGGCTCAAGACCATGGCCTCGGATTTGGAGGAACTGATCCTCATCCCGGCCGCATCACACTCGGCTGCAAACCGCTCCAGTGAAAGTTGTAAATCACGAACTGATGAAGCCAGTAGGACCACATCATCTGCAAAAAACAGAGAAGCGATTCTAAGGTCACCAAAACGGATCCTCTCAACACCTTGGCTGCGCCTAGAAATTCTGTCCATAAAAGTTATGAACAGAATCGGTGACAAAGGGCAACCTTGGCGGAGTCCAACTCTCACCGGAAACGAGCCTGACTTACTGCCGGCAATGCGGACCAAGCTCTGACACCGGTCGTACAGGGACCTAACAGCCCTTATCAAAGGGCCTGGTACCCCATACTCCCGGAGTACCCCCCACAGAACCCCCCGAGGGACGCGGTCGAATGCCTTCTCCAAGTCCACAAAGCACATGTAAACTGGTTGGGCAAACTCCCACGCACCCTCCAGGACCCTGTTGAGGGTGTAGAGCTGGTCCAGTGTTCCACGACCAGGACGAAAACCACACTGCTCCTCCTGAATCCGAGGTTCGACTATCCGACGGACCCTCCTCTCCAGAACCCCTGAATAGACCTTACCAGGGAGGCTTAAGAGTGTGATCCCCCTATAGTTGGAACACACCCTACGGTCCCCCTTTTTGAATAGGGGAACCACCACCCCAGTCTGCCAATCCAAGGGAACTGCCCCCGATGTCCACGCGATATTGCAGAGTCGCGTAAGCCAACACAACCCTACAACATCCAGAGCCCTAAGGAACTCCGGGCGAATCTCATCCACCCCCGGAGCCTTGCCACCGCGGAGCTTTTTAACCACCTCGGCGACCTCAGCACCAGAGATTGGAGAACCCGACCCAAAGTCCCCAGGCTCCGCTTCCTCAGTGGAAGACGTGCCAGTAGGATTGAGGAGGTCTTCGAAGTATTCCGCCCACCGACTCACAACATCCCGAGTTGAGGTCAGTAGCACGCCACCCCCACCATAAATGGTGTTGGTCGCGTACCTCTTTCCCCCCCTGAGACGCCGGATGGTGGACCAGAATCGCCTCGAAGCCGTACGGAAGTCATTCTCCATGGCCTCTCCGAACTCCTCCCACGCCCGAGTTTTTGCCTCAGCAACCACCCGAGCCGCATGCCGCTTGGACTGCCGGTACCTATCAGCTGCTTCCGGGGTCCCACAAGCCAAAAAGGCCCAATAGGACTCCTTCTTCAGCCTGACAGCATCCCTCACTGCCGGTGTCCACCACCGGGTTCGAGGGTTGCCACCACGACAGGCACCAACAACCTTGCGGCCACAGCTCCGATAAGCTGCCTCGACAATAGAGGCGCGGAACACGGCCCACTCGGACTCCATGTCCCCCGCCTCCCTCGGAACGTGTTCAAAGCTCTCCCGGAGGTGGGAGTTAAAGCTCCGTCTTACGGGAGACTCTGCCAGACGTTCCCAGCAGACCCTCACAATACGTTTGGGTCTGCCAGGTCTGACCGGCATCCTCCCCCACCATCGGAGCCAACTCACCACCAGGTAGTGGTCAGTTGACAGCTCCGCCCCTCTCTTCACCCGAGTGTCCAAGACATGCGGCCGCAGATCAGATGAGACGACAACAAAGTCGATCATCGAACTGCGACCTAGGGTGTCCTGGTGCCAAGAGCACATATGGACACCCTTATGCTTAAACATGGTGTTCGTTATGGACAATCCATGACGAGCACAGAAGTCCAATAACAGAACACCACTCTGGTTCAGATCAGGGGGGCCGTTCCTCCCAACCACACCCCTCCAGGTCTCACTGTCATTGCCCACGTGAGCGTTGAAGTCCCCCAGTAGAACAAGGGAGTCCCCAGGAGGCGCACTCTCCAATACCCCCTCCAAGGACTCCAAAAAGGGTGGGTAGTCTGAGCTGCCGTTTGGTGCATAGGCACAAACAACAGTCAGAGCCCGTCCCCCCACACGTAGGCGAAGGGAGGCTACCCTCTCGTTCACCGGGGTGAACCCCAACGTACAGGCACCAAGATGGGGGGCAACCAGTATGCCCACTCCTGCTCGGCGCCTCTCACCAGGGGCAACTCCAGAGTGGAAGAGTGTCCAACCCCTCTCAAGGAAACTGGTTCCAGAGCCAGAGCCATGCGTTGAGGTGAGTCCGACTATTTCTAGTCGGAAACTCTCAACCTCACACACTAGCTCAGGCTCCTTCCCCACCAGAGAGGTGACATTCCATGTCCCAATGGCCAGCTTCTGTAGCCGAGGATCAGACCGCCAGGGTCCCCGCCCTCGGCCACCACCCATCTCACATTGCACCCGACCCCTTTGGCCCCTCCCACAGGTGGTGAGCCCATGGGAAGGGGGACCCACGTCTCCTCTTCGGGCTGTGCCCGGCCGGGCTCCATGGGTAAAAGCCCGGCCACCAGGCGCTCGCCAGCGTGCCCCACCTCCGGGCCTGGCTCCAGAGTGGGGCCCCGGTGACCCGCGTCCGGGCGAGGGAAAACTTAGTCCATTTATTTCACTCATCATAGGGGTTTTTGGGCTGCACTTTGTCTGGTCCCTCTCCTTAACCTTCTAACTTATTTATAACTTACTTAAAACTGTAACTAAACTTTAAGAAATAGTTGCCTACAGATTTAAAGTGATATGTCATCTCATTACTTATTTTCTGTTGTTCACAAATTGAATCGGTCAACATTTAGTTCATAAGAAATTTGATAAGAACCAATCCATCTGTACACATGTTGGTGTAATTTATGATTCTGTTAATAAATTATTCATCTCTGGTGAATCAACATAAATTAACGTTTCATGCCTGTTACAGCTAATCTGACCACACAATTTATTTGTAATTACTGAAAAAAAGAGAACTCGTGAAACAATTGTTGATAAGGTTGGGTCAGGTATAACCTGCTCATTCTTACAATGTATAAACTGATCAGTAAATCTGATCTCTCCTATCTCTGTCCTGTTCCTTTCAGCCCCTGTCAGTCGAGGCAGATGGCAATCCATCCTGAGCCTGGCTCTGCTGAAGGTTTCTTCCTGTTAAAAGGAAGTCATTCTTTTCCACCATCACCACTGTAGTGAGCAATAAGGGATATTGCGATAAAAAAAGATTAGATGCAATCTGCTGGCATCCTTAGATAGATAACTGTTAGTCACTGGCATTTTATAATGTATATTAATGTTTTTTTACAATGCCCTGTGATAATGTGAATTATGAAATGGCGTTATATAAATAAACTCAACTGAATTAAAAGCTAAAATCAACAAACCATAGTTAAAAGCTAAAATAAGCTAAACCATAGTCAAAAGCTAAAACAAGCAAAACTATAACTAAAAACATGTACTTGAGTGTAATTTGCAAACAGTAGTTTAAATACGAAAGCAGCATAAGACAGTGATAAACAAACAAACAAACAAACAAAATGCTGAATTTGATTTCAAAGAGTGCACTGTTCCAAATGAAATGAGTATGTCTCATTGTATGTACATAGAAAACATTTTAGCAAAGTGCCCTACTGGCAACCTCAAATGTTCCTCCTGAATCTGAGGTTTTGACTGGAAACTGGGAACCACAACCCCAGTCTGTCAGTCCAGCACCAGTCACTGGCATTTCGCAGCATCGCACGGAGACAGTGTCTCCGTGCGATGCTGCGATGGTCAGTCAATCAAGACAGCCCAACAACACCCAGAGCCTTGAGGAACTTAGGGTGGATCTTGTTCGCACCGAAACTGCCGCATCACTTTTTAACTACCACATAAACTTTAGCCCAGTTGTGAACAGCTACACCCCAAAGTCCCCAGACCAAGCTTTCTCCATGAATAAGTGCTGGAGGAATTGAGATGGTCCTCAAAGTATTCCTTCCACCACCCAACAACATCACATGTCAAGATCAAGAGCACTCCACCTTTTAACTCTCACACTACCTCTTAAAATGTCACTTGCCACTCTCTAAAGTACAGCGTTAGCGTTTCACCAGGTTTTAAGCCCAGAAAAAAAACTTTCCCAGAAGTCAGGTGGATCACCAAGATGCTTTTTGGTGACTGTGAGATGAGTTTTTTTGTTGGTTTTGCTCAGTAGTGGAGTTGGCCTTGGAACTCTCCCCTGGAGGTCATTTTTGCTCTTTGACTTGTTTTTATTGTTGATTCCTTCCATCCATTATCTTTTACCCACTTCTTCCTTTTCAGGATGTGGGGGTTACTGGTACCCATGTCCAGCTATCACTGTGCAAAAGGTGGGGACAGGTCTCCAGTCCATCACAGGGACACAGAGAGACAAACGAGACAAACAAACATTCACTCTCTCACTCTCATCTAGGGACAATTTAGAGTTACCAATCAGTCTACCATGCATCTCTGTTGTTTGTAGGAAGAAACTGGAGTACCCGGAGAAAACCACACATCATTAACTCATCTTAACTAAGGGAAGTGGGGCCCTGCTGAGCTTTGGGTGTCATTCTGGGTTTATTTGAGATCACCTGGACGAGTCATCATTGCGTTTTTAGAGTATTTTTTGTTGGCTGACCACTATGGGGAAGGTTTACCACTGATGTACACTTACTCTGCTTCTGGATAACAACTTCAATAAAGTGATTTTTTAAATCTGCAGATGTGGCAGTAATCAGGCCTGGGTGTGGCTGCAATACTAAATTCAGCTTTCTCAAAAATTTCACAATAATGATTAATCTTAATTTAAAGATATGCAAAGCAAAGTATAAAGTAAAACATCAAAATATAATCCTGAACCATATAATGCAGTTTGAAGGAGTTTACTCCTGCATTTTTCAAATATATTGATATACTATTCTTAATTAAAAGTGCTTCCACACTTCATGAAAATGAAGCACTAGGTGGAAGCTTGAATCACATTATCTTTCCACATTAGGCTAGCTGTTGTCTGTGTAGGTGTACAAATCTGCCACAAGGTATAGATTCTAGGAGAATACATTTAGGTGGAAATACAAGAGTGAATACTGCTAAACTCTAAAACAAAAAAGATCATGTGAAACAAATATCAAGAACAAAGAGGGCAGTGGTTTAACTGGTATGCTTTCCATATTTTATTTGTAAACTTTACTCAGTAATTATGAGCATTAATACGTACCAATTCATAATAAAAGTCATATTTTTCCAAACATCTCCTCTCTGCTTGTCAGCACTGTTAACCCATTTTCAGTCACTTTGTTTCAAAATGTATAAAACGCAGGCAGCACGGTAGTTTAGTCATTTGCAAGTTTTGCTTACATTTTTAAAAAAAATCTAAGGTCACATTCACCATTGAAATGTGGAAAAAAAGTGATACATTTGCGTTCTTACTTTATAGTTCATTTTGACTAGTCTTTCTGCTAGGGTGGTATGGTGGCTCAGTTGGTAGAGCTGTTGCCACTCTGAGAAGGTTGTTGGTTCAAATCCCAGCTGGGGGCCTTTCTGTTAGGAGTTTGTATGTTCTCTCCGTGCATGCATAGGTTTCTCCAAATACTCCGGTTTCCTCCCACAGACCAAAAACATACATGTTAGGCTGATTGGTAACTCTAAATTGTCCCTAAGTGTGAGTGAGTGAGTACATTTGAGAGAGTTTGTCTCATTTGTCTCTATGTGGCTCTGTGATGGACTGGAGACTTGTCCAGGGTGTACCCCGCCCCTCGCACAGTGACAGCTGGACATGGGCACCAGTAACCCGAAAAGACATAAGTGGATAAAGATAATGGATGGTCTTTATGCTTTTTCATAGTCAGGTTAGTTTGGATATCCTTTATCCTCTAATGAATGGAATAATAATTTGAAAACTGCATTTTAAATTTCCTC
>JBBPBX010016591.1:35911-47949 GCA_038048925.1 Garcialebias charrua | reverse complement strand
AATGATCACAACCTACTGTCCAATCTCAAGCAGAAATCTGGATACAAAAGCATCCACGAGGTATCTATGGGTTGTAGTCCACAGTTTTCGGCAACAGAAGAAGATCCGGTGAATTTTTTCAGCTCTAAAGCCTTTATTTTGCTCCCACGGTGGGAAGTACGTCAAGAGGGGACATTTGAATGTGAACTGCACACCTCCACAAAAGAAGAAAACGGCATGGTCTTGTATAGCTCTGGAAGTGAGGGAGGGTTTGTAGCCATTGAGATAAGAGATGGTCACCTAGTGGCTTCAGTTGGAAATGGAAGAGAGAGTAAAACCGAGTTGCATTCCTTGACACGTGTCCACAGCGACCAGTCCTGGTACACCATCCAGCTGCACTTGCTGCCTCAAAGTGTCCAACTGAAGGTAGGTAAGGAGTTGGTGAAAGCCAGCCTGAGTCAGGAGCTTCAGGGCGTCCAACTGCATGGGGCTTTTTTTCTTGGAGGATTAAATGCTGATGCACTGGTAGATGCAGGATTGCCTCTTGTGCCGTTAAAAGGAAGAGGAGAAAGCTCCTTTAAAGGATGCCTCCGAAATATTCGAGTAAACTCTCAGAAAACTGGCTTACCTCATGCCATAGTCACCAAAGACATTACTGTGGGCTGTAGCATAGGGCAAGCTCCTAAGACAGTGATTATCTTAAACCCAACAGACCCTCCTGAGTTTGATGCAACAGCCACACAAGACGTCAGCCAGACTGTTTTGTTGATACGAACACTGGAGGTAGCCGAAGGAGGCCAGGCCCTGCTGGAACCCAAACATTTAAAGGTAAAACTTTTTTTTATACAGGTGCTCCCCGACTTACGACGTCATCGACATACGACATTCCGGCCTTACGAGCTGACTAACGAACAGTAAAGTTGTACAGAACATACAGAAAATACAGCACTGATATGTGTTTTTAGATGAAAGTGTGTTAGCTAACGGTTTGTAAACAAAGTTCTGTACATGTTTATGAACCAGTATGTACGTTTGTGTTGAAAAACGGGTGTTCGTAGTAGCGCTAGCATACATTTTCCGACTTACGACCGAAAATCCGGACTTACGAACGACACGTGTTTCGGGTTCCGACGTTCGAAATTTTGACATACGAGCGCTTCGTAGGAACGGAACTCGCTCGTAAGTCGGGGAGAACCTGTATTTTGCTTGTATGTGTGTTGGATTTGTCTTGTGCATTGTTTGACATTTATTTCTGTTTGCAGGTGAGTCTGGATTTCCGTAAACTTGGGATCTCTCCATCACAGTTAGTGTTCTGCGTTGAGGAGCATCCGGTTCACGGCCAGCTCCGTCTGAACCTCGGTCCAAATCCAGATAGGTTGCCTGATGAAAAGCAGGGGATAAATATTACAGTGGGCGCAGAGGAAAAGGATTGGACGTTCAGTCTGCTGGACTTGAAGCAGGGCCGGGTTATGTACGTCCACAGTGGTTCAGAGGGCACAAGTGACTTCTTTACATTTTCAGTTTTCTCCAGCAATAAGAAAGAGCTACCAATGTTTCTGAAGGACAATCGTCTGCACCGATTTGATATCAGCATAAACCCTGTTAATGATGCTCCTGTCCTCAGCTTGCCTCAGGGAAACCTTTTTACTTTGCTGGAGAAGTCCAAACGAAAGGTATGCGTTGCAGAATGTGTGAATTATGCAGTTTTTTTAAATGTTATTTTTGTGTTGATTAATGAATTCCCATTGATCTCAGTTGACAACAGATGTGCTGAGTGCGTCAGACCCAGACAGCAGTTCTGAAGAGCTGATTTTCAGCTCCATGGGTAACCTCAACGCTCAAGCTGGGTACCTTGAGCACCATGATTACCCTGGCAGGTGGGTGCTATGGCTGATGTAACTGATAGATCCTTGAAAATCTTCTTGGAGAGCTTCATATTCTACATGTATTGTAAATGCTGAGAACATGGTTTAGTTGCATGATAAATACGTGTTTAGGCAGAAAGAGGAGATGAAGAGTGAAATGTCAAATATGCCTTTTTTTCCCAGGGTTATCAACTTGTTCTCTCTAAATGATCTGCAGGAGGGTAAGATTAGCTTTGTGCACACAGGGGTTTCTGCGTCCAGGCTGGCACTCAGGGTCAGTGACGGGCAAAGGGTGAGTCAAATATTGGCTTTTTAAAAAATGCAATAAACACAGAAATCTTAGCCAGTAAAGTCAAATGTGTATATTTAAAACTGATTCTGTTTAGGGTCAAATTGCCATTTTCTCATTATTTTATTTATTTGCTTACCATATATCTATTTGGGCAGCTGTGGCTGAGTAGTTAAAGCAGTTGTATATTTAAAACTGATTCTGTTTAGGGTCAAATTGCCATTTTCTCATTATTTTATTTATTTGCTTACCATATATCTATTTGGGCAGCTGTGGCTGAGTGGTTAGAGCAATCGTCCTCCAATGCAAGACTTGGGGGTTCAAATCCACCAGCAGTCACATGCCGAAGTGTCCCTGGGCAGGACATTGAACCCCTCGATGCCTCCGATGTGTGTCCCATCGGTGTATGAATGTGATCTAAAGCACTGATTAATCTCCAAGAATGATTTGTTCAATTTGCTTTGTAGAGATCTAGTAGAGTGCTGTATGAATGAGTGTTAAGAGCTTTTGATAACAAAAAGGCGCCATATAAGTACAGTCCATTTACAATTTAGCTATGCTCTTCCATTTCCATTGCTTACCTTTTCTCAGTTCTTTTTTTGGTCTTTTTGTTGGTTTTCACCCACATATGTTGTGTCTTTTCATCTTCCCAGGTGAGCAACACAGTAGTTTTAAGGATTATTGTTGTAAAACTTGAATACCGATTGGTGAACAATACTGGACTAGAGGTAAACCAAGGCAAAACTTCCATCATTACCACTGGTCACCTTGCAGTAAGGGTTAATGTGGCAGATAACACTGTAGATATCTGGTATGACGTCACAGAGTTGCCAAAATATGGTGAGATTCAGAGGCTACACTCAAGTGGCGACTGGAAGTCAACTACCTTCTTCTCACAGAAACTTTTAGAAAGGAAAAAGATCCGATATGTAAGCACCTACCATGGCATCCAGACTCAGAACATCACTGATTACTTCAAATGTAGGGTTATCGTTAACTCTCAACCCAAAGAGGAGGTTGTATTCCCCATAGAGGTACAGTGGGTTCAGTTGAAGGTGACAAGAAGCAAGATGGAAATCAATGGCCTTGAGACTGCTGTTCTTACTCCTGAAGACCTCCATGTGATTTCTAAAGGTGTTAAACTCAGCAAGGGCAATATCTTCTTCCGGCTCCTGACAGTACCAAAGAAAGGGCAGCTGTTCCTCAACCGAAAGCTTCTGCAAAGGAACTCAACCTTTAGCCAGAAGAACATCACGGATGGTTTGGTGAAGTACGAACTCTTCAACAGGCTGCACGATGACACAAGAGACTCCTTCAGCTTTCAGGTGTTTTTGTTGCATGCCACCTCCACACCATACGACTTCAGAATCAACATCAAAGCTGAGTCGACTGCCATCACCATCGTGAACAAAGGTCTTTCCATCTTGGAAGGAGCAAGCAAAGTCATCACTAAAGACGTTTTGTTCACTCACACAGCGAGTACTCTGGAGATCTATTACAACGTCACAACGAGTCCGAAGTATGGGCAGATACGAAAGATCAACCTGTCCAACTCAACTTCAATCAATGACAACGTTGTGGAGTTCACAAATCACGATATCAATGAGGAGCGGATCATGTACGTTCACGATGACAGCGAGACCAAGCAGGATCGCTTTACGTTTCAAATTATTGTTTTGAAACCGCACAAACACACAAACAAGAAAGAGGACATGACCACAGAAGAACAAGTCTTTAATATTTCCATACAGCTCGTCAATGATCAGCGACCTGTCAGGGTTGTGGATAAAATTTTCCATGTGGCTCGTGATGGACAAAGGCTGGTGACATTAAATGATCTTTGCTACCGTGACGATGACTCCGACTTTGAGGACAGCTGGCTGGTCTACACACGGAGGGGGATTCCGATGGGGGAGTTGGTGCTGGCCAGTGATCCCAGTCATCGGCTGTACGAGTTCACGCAGCGTGACATTGAGCAGGTTAGCGTTTGCATTTATCTGTAAAGAAATATGGTCCAATATATGGATATAGAAAATTTGTGAATATTGGTGAGCAACGTCCATTGTCATATACTGAAAACAGTGGTTATAGTAGAATCTTGTAGAAATTAAGATTAGATTGTGTAATTTAATTGTCTTCACAATTTTTCACCATTTTGGCATGACAGCTTTGGAGAAGTTGATGGGGGAGAGGGCGGGCTCCAGAAACCATCTTATCACCAGTAAAAAAAAAAAAAAAAATCCCCACTATGGAAGTGTTACTTACAGTTTTTTGTGGCTCCCCAGTCTGAAGAAGTCCTTTGGTGAAAAACGAAATGTCTCAGAAAAACAAAAAACAACAACATCCAGATGGCACCTGACTGAACATTGTTGGATTTGTACCTGAATTATTTAACACAAACTTTTGTGAATTGTCTTCACAGTTTCTTGAATATGTGCTTCATCAGAGTTCTGTAGTTATATACAGTAGCATATGTTGTAAGCCAAAAAAAAAAAAGAGCATACTGTATTATTTTGNAATTTTTGTGAATTGTCTTCAGTTTCTTGAATTTGTACTTCATCTGAGTTTCTTACTTTATATAGCATATGTTGTAAGACTAAATAAAATAGCATATTCCTTTGCATTATCAATAAGATTGTCATAGTTATGGCCATGTTTGTGTTTGGTACAGCCAATTAGCTATTGGCCATCATGAATCCAGTTGATGCCAAAAGTTAATTAGTTTTAGATGAACATACTTATTACTGTCTGAAAGTTTTATTCATATTTGCCCTGTGAATTAGGATATCATTTACTGACAGACAAATACACAGACACATACTTGCCTGCCTTTCATGGCAGTGGGTGATAAATGGTAAAATAAAATAACAATGATTGCTCCTGGCTATAGCTGTTTTAATGCCTTTTAAAAAATCAAGATAAAATCAGTTTGATTTATTTGATTTAGAATTGGGAAACCAAAAGCTTAGAAATATTAAGAATATATTGTAGGAAACTGAGAACAAAAGGCACGTTTTTATCGTTTTCCCCTTTCTCCTCACCTTTTTACACTTGTGTTAATTAGCGAGTCTGTCTCCTAATTATGAACAACTTTGCCAACCAACAACATGTAACTCCACTGGATTCAGTACTTGAATGTTGATCCTGACAGAGTTTTAAAACCAAATCCCTAAGTGTTTTCAATCCCAGATAACACAAATTATACCGTATTTTTCAGACTATAAGGCACACTTAAAATCCTTTAAATTTTCTCAAAAATTGACAGTGAGACTTATAATCAGGTACGCCTTATGTGTTAATTCTGGTTGTGCTTACTGACCTTGAACCAATTTTATGTGGTTATTGTAAATGAGTTGAATAAAGCTTGACTTATCTGACTGTTTTGTTTCACTTAATGCACTTTATAATCTGGTGCACCTTATAGTCCGACAAATACGGTACTTAAAAATGTATGCATATTCTTCAACAACATACAGTATTGAATTCTTTATGAAGATGAATAATACTAAACTTAATCGTTGCTTTTTGTTGTTTCTTCCCCCAGAATAAGTTGTTGTTTATCCACAGCGGGGTGAGTTTAGGACGTTTTGTGCTTTTCGTAACAGATGGGAAACATTATGTTTCGGCTCTACTGGAGGTAAATATTTTTCAAGCTTCATATTTTACTGTATTTATTTGCATCGTAAATTCTTGTGAACTTTGATGTTTGCAGAAAACATTCTGATCTGTAGTAAGACTAGGGAGCAGGTGGAAGAGAGTCTGGAGAGGTAGAGGAGTGCTCTGATGAGAAGAAAATTCAATGAGGGAGGGAGGGAGACAAGTGTAATAGTGCCACTAAAAGAAAAAGAGGTAGTTTTATGGACAGCTGTGAATTAGGTTACTAATAATAATAATTGATAATGTCAATGAAATGAAAACTAAAACCAGGCTGAAAAAAAAAAACAACTACAAGTTTTAAAAGCAGAGAAATAGAGAACCCGTATGCATCATTATGAAGGCTTAAATCTATTTTTCCTCTGTGTTCACACTATATATTAGCATTTTTATTTATATTTGAATAATTTGCTTCTGATTGATGTGTATCTAAATGGTGCAGGTGATGGCACAGGATCCGTACCTGCAAGTGGAGAACAGCACAGGTTTAATGGTCCAGCAGGGTGGCATAACATCCCTGACTTCTGCTAATCTCAGTGTCACCAGCAACCTTGACATCCGAGACCCCCAGGAGGTGACGTTTGAGGTCTTTATTCCACCTAAACATGGAGTGCTCTGCTTCAGTGATGGACAGAGGGAGACCATAATAGGAACAGATGCCATTTCAGTGTTCACCCAGGGAGACCTGGTGGCAGGGCGCTTAGCGTACCATCACAGTGGAAACAACGAGCTGTTGGACGTTTTCAACGTGACCGCGAGAGCAAGAGAAAGGAGCACAGAAAGGCGCACAGAAAGAGGGAGGAGGGAAGTACACCTGGATGTCGGCGTGCCTGTAAAAGTGTACTTGGAGAGTCATCAGAGACCTCCGACTGTGAAAAGCAACCATCCAGTTGTGTTGGAAGAGGGACAAAACGTCTCTATAAGTAGGGAACATCTAGAGGTAAGAGAGAATTTCTAAAAGCTGCAAATCTTGTGTTCTGTGAGCACCAAATACTCCACATTTGTAGAAATATTATATTTATGTCAACCATTATTGCAACTTGGACCTAAATTATTTATTTTACATGTCAATGATTTAATGAAGGTGTCCGAGGTCCTTAAATGTGTTCTTTTTGCTGATGACACTACTTTCTTTTGTGTGGGCAAAGACTTAGAAGAAATGTTTGAGTTGATAAATACTGAATTTGTTAAAATACAATACTGGTTTAAATTAAATAAGTTATCATTGAACCTGGAAAAAACTAATTATATGATTTTTAGTAAGAAAAAGATAACTGTTGATGTTCCTTTTAAGATTGATGGTTCTACGATATGTAGGGTAAGGGAGGTGAAGTTTTTGGGTGTAATTATTGACGATATGTTGTCGTGGAAAAAACATAAATTATGTAAAAACGAAAATATCTAGGTATATTGCAGTGCTGTACAGAGTTAGAGATCTATTAAACGATAAAGCAATGTATTTGCTGTACAATACAATAATATTCCCGCATTTAATTTATTGTGTTGAAGTTTGGGGTACACCGTGTAAAACTAAACCTATTTTTATTTTACAGAAAAGAGCTATAAGGATTATCACTAGAAAACATTATTACAATTTACAGTCCATCAAATGTTTTGTTTTGCAAATTGAAACTACTGAAATTTTATGATTTGGTTGACTATAATATTCTTTTAATATTGAACAAAGCTCAAAACTTCAAATTGCCCTCAAATATTCAAACATTTTTTGTAAAAAGGAAAAGTACTTACAATCTTAAAGGTACAGATATTTTTGTTATGCCACAGCGTAGAACTAGTTTAAGGATTAGGTCTACTTTAATTTATGGAATAAGTCTGTGGAATGGTTTAGA
Organism: Garcialebias charrua; assembly: GCA_038048925.1. Taxonomy (NCBI): domain Eukaryota; kingdom Metazoa; phylum Chordata; class Actinopteri; order Cyprinodontiformes; family Rivulidae; genus Garcialebias; species Garcialebias charrua. Next base: position 40,312 of record JBBPBX010016591.1, on the reverse strand, counting down.
AAATGATATTAAAGCTGCAAAATCAATGACGTTGTTTAAGAAAATGATTAAAATTAGGTTTCTGGAAAAATATATATAAATTCGTTGGTATCAAAATTTTATGTATGGTGAAGTATGATGAGTTACTTATTGTATAGTGTTTTTTGTGTGGATTGCTGTGTTTGAATTAATTGTTTGAATTAATTTTGTTAAAGAAGGGGCAGATATAATAAGATTGTATCTTCTTCTGCTTCCTTTCATTTCATATACTGTTTGATTTTTTTTTATTACGTGGTGTTGTAATTGGTATTTTTTGTGTTCTTTTAACTTTAAAATGAATAAATTTACAAAAAATACAACAACAAAAAACTTCAAGATGTATTTTGATTCTCCACTCTTTAAAAACGTGTATGTTTGTATCTGTAGGTGGTGCACCCAGACAGTCAGCCCTCAGAGATGATATTTACGTTCTTGAACTCTCCTGCAGTGGGCATCATTTATAAATTATCTGCAAGCAAAAAGGATCATCATGTAAAAGGAGAAAAGCAGCACCTACACAAGGTAAATTGCAACAGATTTGCTTTTTGACAAGTTTTGTAAGATGAAGTGTCCTGCTCTGTAAATGAAGAGAACGCAATGGTTTTACTACTTTGTTGGTTTGTATCTGGACACATGGTGGTGCTGTACTTACAGATGTGAAATATTTCATTTATTTATCTGTTGGTCAACTGTCAAGTTTAATTGTTCAACTTCCACTCTTCTTGAAATATAAGTGCAAAGTAATTATATTGAGTTATACTAAAAGAGAACGGATTATTTTGAAGAAAAACATTTTTTATCTAAAGGTTTTGACCATCAGATATTTTTAACAGCAAAACCTTGCATTAACAAGGTACATATTTTTTCCTGGTAATATTAATTTGTTCTTTTCATACTCTTATTGCTTCTACCAATGGTGACTCCCCATAAATTTCAGTGACATTTTGTGGGGTCTAATCTTGTGTGCCTTAACCAGATTTAGTTGCAAACTGACAAGATTCCCTCATAAATGTGTTTTTTTTTTCTTCTAAAATGTATTCCTTTAAAATTAGAACTGATGTATTTTTTTCCTCAAACATCAAACCTCATTTAGGCTTAATTATTCTCATTCTTTTTTCCCCACTAATACATAATATCCAAAGCTAGCCCCAAACAGTGATGCAGGATTAAACAACCCAATGATCAACATAGAAATAAGCCTTTTTATTTTATTTTTTATGCAGTCCTCTGTCCGGGATATCAAAGAGCACCCTTTAACATCCTTCACCCAAGAGGATCTCAATCAGGGATTAATCATCTATGATCACCAGGCTGCAGGATACTGTAATGACTCTGTTCTGTTGGAGGCGACCAATGGGGTAACAAAGGTTGGCCCGATCAGGCTGCTCATTGATATCATACCAGCCCTCCTTCCCTTACAGGTACCACAAGTTCAAACAGATACAACAAATGTTTTAAGTCTGAAAACAAGCTTATTTAAATTTTAAATTGTAATGATCCAAAACTGAATTGTCAGCCAGTGCTTTCTTCTGTAGGTGTCTAACTTGATCCTTGACGAAGGCACGTCCCAGCTTCTCACTTCTGACATCATCAAGGTTGCAAGTCATCACTTCTCAGGGATGAATTTTTTGTACCAAGTAATCGTTCCACCAAGATTTGGACACTTGGAGCACAGCCGGATTCCAGGGATGCCCATCAATGGTTTTACACACACTGAGGTTTGACTGAGCACAGAAAACACAAATCTGAATATGTTGGCTCAAAATGCACTTCTTTTCTTGAGCACAGGCTTCACAGAACATTTAAAGACTGTTAGCATGTGAATCAAATATGTATGAGTGTAACATGCCCAGCTTTATCCAATGACAAAAACCATACATGTGTAGGGCTGGGTACCTTTCTAAAAATAAAAAATAAACACAATAATGCATAATAATGCATAATAATAATAATGCATAATAATGCATAATAATAATAATAATAATAATAATAATAATAATAATAATAATAATAATAATAATAATAATAATAATAATAATAATAATATTATTATAATAATAATAATAATAATAGGTAGTACCTTCACTTTGGTGTCAGTTCCTGGACGATTCTTTTTTCGGTACCAATTTTGTAATTAATATTCATTCTAACAAGAAGAAATTTAAGTTACACATTACAGTACAAATCGTGAGTTTTATTTTTTAACTTTGGTATTTTTCCAATCTAAGCAGTTTTCTTACATGAATAATTTCCAGGTCAAAAGAACAGTTGCAAACCAGTGACACGTCAGTGTCTAATGCTCACTGCTACACACTGAGGACCTTTTCACTTAGCAGTTTTTCTCCAGAAAAAACATGTCTGCTTTCTCTGGACACAAACAAGCCTGCTCCTGGCTGATGGCGTCTCCACCAGTAGAAAATGTTTGCTCTGAGGGTGTGGATGATACTTGTTGCACACAAATACCTGGTTGACAAGTCTGATAGCATTAGCATAGTGTCCCTCACATTCCACCACCATGTCACTGGATTCACTGAGGTTAGGGTTGATGGTAGACTTCTGCACCTCTGTGTCTATGCCTGAATCTTCTCTGTGGTTCTCTGGGGTTTAGGGCTCTTATCTCCTCCCTAATTGACATTAGAAGACAAAACATCAACAATAACATGGTTGTGTTATTATTGCTCAAAAACATTATCTAGGCTGAGAGATAAAAGCTTAACTGGTCAACAATATCCTTTACAGCTTAACTTACCTCCAGCCTCCACTGTAGAAAAGGGCAGTGTACCAATTAGACAATGTGAAGGCCCCTGTGAGTAATCACAGATGCCAAAGAAAGAGACAAGGGATGCAAGACATAAACACAACACAAGATGGGGCTAGATACTAAAGAAACACAAACCCTATAACGATAGAAACATAGGGGAACGCAGACATGAACATAACACCAGGGACAAAACCACAACTCCTACAACATGTGTCATAAAATACTTGTCTGTAATTGTCAATAGTTGAGCAAAACTATGTGTGACTTTGTAATAAAAAAAATTGTCCAACGTCTGGTTCCAGGTAGAACGTGAGTACATCTCCTATGTTCATGATGGCAGTGAGACAATGAGGGACAACTTCACCATCATGGCCAACCAGACAGAACTACAAAAGCACAGCCTGCCATGCATCATTCACATCAATATCGCACCAGTCAATGATGAGACTCCTGTCATCACAACCAACCAAGGCCTGAAGGTGGGAATTATCCCCACAGTTTACCATTTTGCCATTTTACCACCTACCAGCATGCATCCTTGCATTCTTTGTTTACTGTATATATGTTTTCAATGTAGTTTTTAAGAAAATTACAGTACTATGTGTATTTCTTCCTGTGTTTTTGGTTCTTCAGGTGTGGGTGGGTTCAGTAACAGAGATAACCACAAATGAACTGAGTGCAGAAGACTCTGACACACCACCTGAGGGGCTGGAATTCATTATCACACCCCCCAGCAATGGACACTTGGCTCTGAAGAGTGCTCCCTCCCGACACATTCTGAACTTCACCCAAACTCACATCCAAAGCAAACAGCTGATGTTTGTACACAATGGTATACATATGGTGGTGTCAGTGTCAATGAGATCCTTGTAGTGACATGAGCTTTTCTTTAAATCTGTCTGCTCTTCTGCACAGGTCCATTATCAGGTGGCTTTCACTTTCAGGTGAATGACGGAGTGAATGTTGCTCCTCGTCAGATCTTCAGCACAACTGCTCATGCTTTGGTTCTCTCCTTGCAGAGAAACCATCCCATAGAGGTCTACCCAGGTATACCTAGCTCTAGCTCAGCTTCTATAAATTACACAGCTCACTAAACAGTAAAGTGGATTCAAGATGGTTTTACATTCTTAGAAATTAAAATTTCCCAGAAAACACAAAGAATTATCCCCCACAGATAATTATAAATGAAATTACACTTTGACAAAAAAAGTTTTAGTATAATAATGTATTACACAACAGCATGGCCACTAGGTGGTCATGGTAGCTTGAGCCAGATATGCCTCTTTCTGTTTGACGTCAAAATGGTTTTATTCTTTAAACACACCCTCTTTTATGTCCCATTGTCCTTCCTTTCAATGTGACATTTTAAAAGTAAGTAATTCACTATACAGGTAGTCCTCGGGTTACGACGGTCTCAAGTTACGACGTTCCGCGGTTACGAACGCCCTCCCATTGAAAAGCATTGTTTGAGTTACGTGGTTTATGCGCCTTTACACCAGAAAATATGGTACCGAAACAAAACTTACAGGAGGGAGGGAGAGAGGAACTTGATGCACGCTCAGTGGAAACTTACAAGAGGGAGGGAAGGAGGGGGGAGCTTGACGCGTTGGAAACTTACAGGA
>JBBPBX010016591.1:0-24872 GCA_038048925.1 Garcialebias charrua | reverse complement strand
CCTGTACTGGACCCTGTACTGGACCCTGTACTAGACACTGTACTGGACACTGTACTGGACCCTGTACTGGACACTGTACTGAACACTGTACTGGACACTGTACTGGACACTGTACTGGACACTGTACTGGACACTGTACTGCACTGGACACTGTACTGGACACTGTACTGGACACTGTACTGGACCCTGTACTGCACTGGACACTGTACTGGACCTGTACTGCACTGGACACTGTACTGGACACTGTACTGCACTGGACACTGTACTGGACACTGTACTGGACACTGTACTCTGGACACTGTACTGGACACTGTACTGACACTGTACTGGACACTGTACTGGACACTGTACTGGACACTGTACTGGACACTGTACTGGACACTGTACTGACACTGTACTGGACACTGTACTGGACACTGTGGTACTGCACTGGACACTGTACTGGACACTGTACTGCACTGGACACTGTACTGGACCCTGTACTGCACTGGACACTGTACTGGACACTGTACTGGACACTGTACTGGACACTGTACTGGACACTGTACTGGACACTGTACTGGACACTGTACTGGACACTGTACTGGACACTGTACTGGACACTGTACTGGACACTGTACTGGACACTGTACTGGACACTGTACTGGACACTGTACTGGACACTGTACTGGACACTGTACTGGACACTGTACTGGACACTGTACTGGACACTGTACTGGACACTGTACTGGACACTGTACTGGACACTGTACTGGACACTGTACTGGACACTGTACTGGACCCTGTACTGGACACTGTACTGGACACTGTACTGGACACTGTACTGGACACTGTACTGGACACTGTACTGGACACTGTACTGGACACTGTACTGGACACTGTACTGGACACTGTACTGGACACTGTACTGGACACTGTACTGGACACTGTACTGGACACTGTACTGGACACTGTACTGGACACTGTACTGGACACTGTACTGGACACTGTACTGGACACTGTACTGGACACTGTACTGGACACTGTACTGGACACTGTACTGGACAATGTACTGGACCCTGTACTGGACACTGTACTGGACCCTGTACTGGACACTGTACTGGACCTTGTACTGGACCCTGTACTGGACACTGTACTGGACACTGTACTGGACCCTGTACTGGACACTGTACTGGACCCTGTACTGGACACTGTACTGGACCCTGTACTGGACACTGTNGTACTGGACCCTGTACTGGACCCTGTACTGGACCCTGTACTGGACCCTGTACTAGACACTGTACTGGACACTGTACTGGACCCTGTACTGGACACTGTACTGAACACTGTACTGGACACTGTACTGGACACTGTACTGGACACTGTACTGGACACTGTACTGCACTGGACACTGTACTGGACACTGTACAGCACTGGACACTGTACTGGACACTGTACTGCGACACTGTACTGGACCCTGTACTGCACTGGACACTGTACTGGACACTGTACTCACTGGACACTGCACTGGACACTGTACTGGACATTGTACTGGACACTGTACTGGACACTGTACTGACACTGTACTGGACACTGTACTGGACACTGTACTGGACACTGTACTGGACACTGTACTGGACACTGTACTGGACCCTGTACTGCACTGGACTGTACTGGACCCTGTACTGCACTGGACACTGTACTGGACACTGTACTGCACTGGACACTGTACTGGACACTGTACTGCGGACACTGTACTGGACACTGTACTGGACACTGTACTGGACACTGTACTGGACACTGTACTGGACACTGTACTGGACACTGTACTGGACACTGTACTGGACACTGTACTGGACACTGTACTGGACACTGTACTGGACACTGTACTGGACACTGTACTGGACACTGTACTGGACACTGTACTGGACACTGTACTGGACACTGTACTGGACACTGTACTGGACACTGTACTGGACCTGTACTGGACACTGTACTGGACCCTGTACTGGACACTGTACTGGACCTGTACTGGACCCTGTACTGGACCCTGTACTGGACACTGTACTGGACACTGTACTGGACACTGTACTGGACACTGTACTGGACACTGTACTGGACACTGTACTGGACACTGTACTGGACGTACTGGACACTGTACTGGACACTGTACTGGACACTGTACTGGACACTGTACTGGACCCTGTACTGGACACTGTACTGGACCCTGTACTGGACCCTGTACTGGACACTGTACTGGACACTGTACTGGACACTGTACTGGACCCTGTACTGGACCCTGTACTGGACACTGTACTGGACCTGTACTGGACACTGTACTGGACACTGTACTGGACACTGTACTGTACTGGACACTGTACTGGACACTGTACTGGACCCTGTACTGGACCCTGTACTGGACCCTGTACTGGACACTGTACTGGACACTGTACTGGACACTGTACTGGACCCTGTACTGGACACTGTACTGGACACTGTACTGGACACTGTACTGGACACTGTACTGGACACTGTACTGGACACTGTACTGGACACTGTACTGTACTGGACACTGTACTGGACACTGTACTGGACACTGTACTGGACACTGTACTGGACACTGTACTGGACACTGTACTGGACCTGTACTGGACCCTGTACTGGACACTGTACTGGACCCTGTACTGGACACTGTACTGGACCCTGTACTGGACACTGTACTGTACTGGACACTTGTACTGGACACTGTACTGGACCCTGTACTGGACACTGTACTGGACCCTGTACTGGACACTGTACTGGACACTGTACTGGACACTGTACTGTACTGGACACTGTACTGGACACTGTACTGGACCTGTACTGTACTGGACACTGTACTGGACACTGTACTGGACACTGTACTGGACACTGTACTGGACCCTGTACTGGACACTGTACTGGACACTGTACTGGACACTGTACTGGACACTGTACTGTACTGGACACTGTACTGTACTGGACACTGTACTGGACACTGTACTGGACACTGTACTGGACACTGTACTGGACCGTACTGTACTGGACACTGTACTGGACACTGTACTGGACACTGTACTGGACACTGTACTGGACACTGTACTGTACTGGACCCTGTACTGGACACTGTACTGGACACTGTACTGGACACTGTACTGGACACTGTACTGTACTGGACACTGTACTGTACTGGACACTGTACTGGACACTGTACTGGACACTGTACTGGACACTGTACTGGACACTGTACTGGACACTGTACTGTACTGGACACTGTACTGGACACTGTACTGGACACTGTACTGGACCCTGTACTGGACACTGTACTGTACTGGACACTGTACTGGACACTGTACTGGACACTGTACTGGACACTGTACTGTACTGGACACTGTACTGGACACTGTACTGGACACTGTACTGGACACTGTACTGGACACTGTACTGGACTGGACACTGTACTGGACCCTGTACTGGACCCTGTACTGGACACTATACTGGACACTGTACTGGACCCTGTACTGGACCCTGTACTGGTCGTTGTGTGAAAACTTATGGATTTTGTGCTCGTCTGTGTTTGAGCTCCTTGCATGCGAGTAACGCCGGTTGAATCCGCCTCTCTGATGGTCTGAGGTCTGTCGGGGGCGACAGAAATCACGTTTGGTCCCCTCAGGATTTTGTCACTGCCGTTTGTGGATTATGTGGTTTTGGCTTGTTGTGCTGTGATATCCCTGGAGCAACGTGGCTGTGATGCAGGTCGACTCCTCCACAGCTGAGGTCGTGGTCCTCAGTCAGAAAAGGGTAGACGGTCCTTTCCGAGTGAGGAGCTGCCTCGAGTGGAGGAACTCAGGAATCTTGGTGGGGTTTCACATGTGAGGGAAGAATGAGATGAACAGACGGATCAGCGCAGACGCTGCACCGGTCCACTGTGGTGAAAACGGAGCTGAGCTGCAAGGCAAAGCAGGTTCTCAGTTTGTCTACCCTCACCTGCTCACAGACACTGGGTCCTCACAGAGAAACTGTGACCTCACAATCAGGTGGTCAAATGTAGTTTCTGCACGGGGAGCCAAGCTCTCCTGCAGAGATGGAGTGAGTGGAGCCAGCTGAGGAGGTTCAGACATCTGGTAAGGATGGGACATGTCCACCATGTTCCTCTCTTTACAGCTTGTACAAAAACATCAACTGTAGCATGTTCTTTATCTGAAGAACCATTTAAATGTGTGTTCATTAGAGTGTAGTGTACTTTAAATAGTCCAACATTTCACTGATCACATCAACTCTGTGGATAAATATATCAAGTTCACACGAGAAGATGTAAAAAATGGCAGGTTGGCTTTCTTGGACTGTGAGGTCTCAGTTTCTGATAGAGGAAATTTGCAAACTGAGGTGTACCACAAACCCACCCACACAGACCAGTATTTACAGTTTGACTCCCATCACCCTCTGGAGCACAAGTTAGGAGTCATCAGGACTCTGTATCACAGAGCAGACAGCGTCCCCACTAACTCAGGAGCCAGACAGAAGGAGAAATCACACACAAAACAGGCTCTAGAGAAATGTGGATATCCTAACTGGGCCTTCCTGAAAGCAGAGAAGAAACCCAAACAGGACTCCAGCAGCCATCAGGTGAAAAGAAGGAACCCAGACCCAGACCAGTGGTCATTCCGTATGTTGCAGGAGTTTCAGAGACATTGAGACGTTTATTTTCTAAACACAACGTCCCAGTGGCTTTTAAACCCCAAAATACATTACGACAAAGACTGGTTCATCCCAAAGATCCAGTCCCCCGGCACAAACAGAGTAATATTGTGTATGCTGTTCAGTGTCAGGAGGGCTGTGATCAGTCTTATATCGGGGAAACTAAACAGCCACTGGCCAAAAGGATGGCCCAGCACAGAAGATCAACATCATCAGGTCAGGACTCTGCGGTCTACACTCATCTCCAGGCCAGCGGTCACTCTTTCAGGGATGAAGATGTTCACATCCTTGATAGAGAGGAACGATGGTTTGAGAGAGGAGTAAAGGAGGCCATCTTTGTGAAAAGAAACCGTCCATCATTAAAGGTGAAGTCTGCAGTTTCTGTAGAACATCAGCACTTAGAAAGAATTTCAAAAAGCAAAGCATTCTGATCCCTCCCCCTCAGAGCCATATATGGCTCTGCCCCCTTGTGGTCTGTTGAAATTCAAATTCAAGCTCTGTTTTTATTGGCTGGAAAATGGCGGGTCACTTTTTCTTTTTAGAAATGCTTATTTACCACCTGGAGAAGCAAGGGGACAATATTTTTTTTTAGTTTTTTTCAGAGATTACCTCTCTAACATCAATCTAGTGACAGAGTGAAGAAATATGTTAAAAATATATTGTTAGAAAAGTTACATATAGCAGCTTTAAACAGAGGTGGAGGCCTCCGGGTTCAACTGTCCCCCTCTTACAATGCTGTTATTGCTAGTATCACTCAGCCCTCTGTGAATAGCAAACAACCATCAGGGTGCTAACGATCCATCGTTAGGCTGATGGTCCTCCTTGATCATGTGAGCAGCTGGTTTCGGCTGTCATCAGCAAACTGGTTGATCCACTGTGAGAGGGTGCTATTTATAAGACTGAGCTGAATACAGCATCTCAGACTGAGGAAGTCTTTCGGACGAAAGACGAAACGTTTCTACATTTTTTTGTTTTGTTTTTTGAATGTCCAGAGGACCAGACTTAGCTTTTTTAAAGATTTTTCTACCTGGATTATTGAGCATGCATCAGGGTACTTTAAATAAGTATACCAGACTGAGGTGGTTTTTAATAGACATCTGTCTGAAAGTGAAAGTACAATGATGAGGAAGTTGATTTGAAGCTCAGCTCCAAACGTTTTCTGTAACTAATAAAGTCCAGTTGTTTTTGTCCTTGGACATCATGTCTGTCTGAGATAACTTTTGGTTTAACAGGATCTAAATACAGGAACACTCACCAGAAGCCCGCCCAGTTGCGCCTTCCAGCGCAGAGACCTGTCAATGTAGGACAGAAGACTGTTATTCTTTTAGAAACTCATTAAAACTGAGTCATAAAACAGTCAGAATGAAACAGTCAGAATGAAACAGTCAGAATGAAACAGTCAGAATGAAACAGTCAGAATGAAACAGTCAGAATAAAACAGACCGTCATGTTGAGGCTCTGTGTTGATGCTGCCTGTTCGCTGCATGACCTGAAACAACTAACAAACCGCTGAGCACAGAAACATCTTCAACAGCATAGATATATAATGTCTATGTTCAACAGCCTCCAACACGCTAACAACACTGCTGTTCCTTATTTACTCTGCTACGTCACAGAGTGTGGAGTTACAGTGCCGGAATTCCTGAAGAAACAAAGCCTGTCCTCTATGGTTCCTACAGGATTTACACTAACATCAGTAAACAGTACATACAGGTGCTGGGCATAAAATTAGAATATAATGAAAAATATGATTTATTTGTGAAACTTCTACGTTATATTAGCTATGTTAAAAAATACTAATATTTCAGTTAAATGTTTAATGTAGTCTACTAGAAAATTGTAAATTGTGATGAGTTACTTTTCATTCAACCTTTATTTTTTCATTCAACCTTTATTTAGTCAGGTAAATCTTTTGAATCTCATGGGCTCATTTACGAAAGCGACCTGCTAAAACTAAAGAACAATTTATACAGGCTAGCCTCGTTGAGTCACGGGGACTCATTTACAAGAGGGACCTGTCTCACTCACACCAAACAACCATCCTGGTGTTGACATTATGAATGTTTTTGTGATGCTCTCATTTTGTTCAAATTTGTTTTTCTTTATAGGCTTGTTTTGTATTGGATGCACAGATGCATCATGTGACTTTTAATTTACTGCACCTGTGCAGCTTTAATTAATAAAAGGTGTGTGCTCACTTCAAACCTCTCTCTGGGTGAATGAAGTGAGCAACATGAAACCAAATCTGTTCAAGCGTCACGTTTAATGCCAGTCAGAGTCAGAGAGTCTTTATTGTCATTTGCACCGCATGTGGTACATGTGATGAAAACGAGATTATGTACACGGGGTCCCAGTTACATCCAACAACAAATGCAAGAGAAAAACAGTAATAACATCTAGAATTAACTAAGAAAAACATCAACTAGTAATACACTAAGCCCTAATGTAGTGGAAAAACATCATTATAAACAGCAGCACGAACATGAGTCTGTATGAGCAGATGGTCACAGATGAACACAGCAACAAGAAAACAGATCAGCATCAGCATGATGTGATATTTTGCAGTGTTTATTTTTATTTTATTTTTATTTATTCATTCATGAGTCTAACAGCCTCAGGGTAGAAGCTGTTCCTCAGTCTAGTGGTTCTACATTTGATGCTCCTCAACCTCCGTCCTGAGGGGAGTGGGGCAAAGAGTGAGTGTGCTGGGTGAGTGAGGTCTTTCATGATGCAGGTGGCTCTTTTCCTGCATCTGGAGGTGTAAATGTCTGTGATGGTGGGGAGACTGACTCCAACAGACTTCTGTGCAGCCTTCACCACTCTCTGTAGAGCTTTCCTCTCTTCAACTGTGCAGCCTCCATGCCACACGTTGATGCTGGAGCACAGGATGCTCTCCACTGCACACCTGTAGAAGGAGGTGAGGACTGGGCTGCTCAGACCAGCTCGTCTCAGCCGTCTGAGGAAGTAGAGTCTCTGATGACCTTTCTTGATCAGGCTGGTGGTGTTGTTGCTCCAGCTGAGGTTATCATTCAAGTGTACACCCAAGTATTTGTAGCTGGAGACCACTTCCACTGCAGATCCACCTATGTTCAGTGGGGCGTGGGTGTGTTTGTTCCTTCTGAAGTCCACAATCATCTCCTTTGTCTTCTTCACATTCATGTGAAGATTATTCTCTTTGCACCAGCTCTCCAGGTGTTCCACCTCCTGTCTGTAGCTGGACTCATCATTGTTTGTGATGCATCCCACCACCGCTGTATCATCTGCAAACTTAACAATATGACAGCCTGGAAGTGTGGCTGTACAATCATATGTGAGCAGAGTGAACAGAAGGGGGCTCAGCACACATCCTTGAGGAGAGCCAGTGCTGAGGGTTATGGTGGAGGAGGAGAAGTTGTGGATCTTCACGGACTGTGGTCTGTCTGTTAAGAAGTCTAGTACCCAGTTACAAATGGAGGGGCTTAGTCCAAGTGTAGTGTAATGCTGAGAGCAAAGTGAACTCTGTCAACAGGTTATGGGCCCAGAGTGTTTGAACAGTTTGGTAACATGAACAGAAGAGAAAAGGAAATGGCAGCCAGCCGATGGTCAAAACTTCTTTTTGATGGAGATGAGAAAAACTACAAATTATGGGAAACAAAGTTTCTAGGACATCTTCGATTACAAGGGCTTAAAGATACAATCTTGACAGGACCTACTGATGGAGAAGAAGAAGATGACGCAAAGAAAAATGCTGAAGCGTATGCAGAACTCATTCAGTTTTTGGATGACAAGAGTTTGTCACTTATCATGCATGACGCAGCAGATGATGGGCGTGCGGCGCTTGGAATCCTGCGTGAACATTACGCCGGAAAAGGGAAACCCAGAGTGATCAACCTGTATACTGAGCTGACTTCACTGCAGAAATCACCCAGTGAGTCGGTAACGGAGTACATCATCAGAGCTGAGACTGCAATCACCGCTTTAAGAAGTGCAGGTGAGGATTTGAGTGATGGACTTCTGATAGCCATGGCCCTGAAGGGTCTTCCAGAGACATTTAAACCATTTGCTATTTATATAACTCAAAGTGAAGATGGTGATAAAATGACCTTCCCAGAGTTTAAGACAAAACTCAGAAGTTTTGAAGACATTGAAAATATGCGTGCGAGTGTTTCTGAGGACAATGTGATGAAAGCTAAAGTGCATTCTGGCAGAAAATTCACACCTAGAAGCACAAATGATCCTGAGGCTGGAAGTTCTGAGATCGTGTGTTTTAAATGTGAGATGAAAGGCCACATAAGCAGAACCTGCCAGTGGAAGCAGTGGTGCAGTCACTGTAGGAACAACACGCACAGCAATGAAACCTGCAGGCGGAGAAAGCACCGGGACAACGCACGCAAAGTGGCCGAAGAGACGGATGGCGACAGAGAATATGCTTTCCGGGTGAGCGACGCAGACACGCAAGTGGATGACATCAAGAGGAGAGGTCTGATGGTGGATGCAGGTGCAACGTCACACATCATCACCGACATCAGGAAGTTCAGAAGGTTTGATGAGAGTTTCCAGGCCGAGACGCACTGCGTGGAATTGGCAGATGGATCAAGGTGCCGTGGGGTTGCTAAGCAGCGAGGAGACACAGAAGTGTATATGATCAACAGCAGCGGACAAAGTCTTAAAACAGTACTGAGGAATGCACTGTACATCCCTTCATACCCACAAGACATCTTCTCAGTGAAAGCTGCGACCTCCAGTGGAGCAACTGTGATCTTCAAAGAGGGAAAGAACGTTCTTCTCAAAGACGGTACAAAATTCCCCAGTCACGTATGTAACCAACTCTATTACTTACAAACGATGGACAATGAATGTGGTGATCAGTGTAAAAAATGTTATGACTTACAAAGTTGGCATGAGATTCTTGGACATTGCAATTATAAAGATGTGTTGAAACTAGAGAATGTGGTTCATGGCATGGAAATTAAAGATAAAGGTGAACCTATGCCATATTGTGAAGTCTGTACAAAGGGAAAATTTGTTCAAACAGGGAGCCAGATGCAAGAGCTAGAGCACCATTAGCAATGGTTCACACAGATTTAGCAGGACCTATTGATCCAATGTCTAAAGGTGGTCACAAATATGCAATCTCTTTTACAGATGACTATTCTAATGCAGTTTTTGTATATTTTTTGAAAAACAAGAGCGACACAGTACAAGCTACTGAAAAGTTTATTGCTGACATGGCTCCATATGGAAAGATTAAATGTATGAGGTCAGACAATGGCACTGAATTTACAGGAAAAGAGTACCAGGCATTATTGAGCAGAAATGGTATCAGACACGAGACCTCAGCACCATATTCTCCACATCAAAATGGTACAGCAGAACGAAACTGGAGAACTTTATTTGACATGGCTACATGTATGTTGTTGGATGGTGAGTTACCAAAAATGTTATGGCCTTATGCAGTTCAGACGGCTGCTGTAGTGAGAAACAGATGCTTTAATAACCGCACAAAGGAAACACCCTACTTTATGTTGACAGGCAGACAGCCTAACATTTCTAGGATGCAAAAGTTTGGATGTGTTTGTTACACTTACAAACAGGTGAAAGGAAAGCTGGATTCAAGATGTGAAAAAGGCATTTTCATAGGATATGACAAGAATAGTCCAGCCTATATGGTCTATTATCCAAACAGCAGAAAAATACAGAAACACAGGCTTGTGGAATTTGTATCAAAAGGGAAAAGTGAGACAGATCTAACTTTGGATGATGATGATCTGATTAGAGTTACACCTAGAGCAAGTAAAATTCCAGATGTTAAATCTGAAGATGTTCCTGATCATGAAGCAGGCACAGATGACCCAGAGGCGAGTACCAGTCACACAATAGAACATGAGGAACCTGAGAGACGATACCCTGTCAGAGAGAAAAAGAAACCAGGTTACCTAAATGACTATGTTTGTGGGATTGATGATGATGAGGAAATAGCCAGCATTGATTATTGTTACAGGCTGATTAGTGGTGTGCCCCAAACCTACAAAGAAGCTGTAACATCAGTGAATGCAAAAGAGTGGGTTACAGCAATGGATGAGGAAATGCAATCATTAAAAGAGAATGTTACTTTCACCCTGACCAACCTACCACAGGGCAAAGCTGTAGTGGGGGGAAGATGGGTGTATGCAATCAAAAAGAACAGTGATGGATCAGATAGATACAAGGCTAGATATGTTGCCAAAGGGTACAGTCAAAAGAAAGGTGTAAACTATGATGAAACTTTTTCACCAACTGCTAGTATGACAAGCATAAGAGTATTAATGCAAAAAGCAGCACAAGAGAACATGATTGTTCACCAGATGGATGTGAAGACAGCATATTTACATGCTCCAATTGAATGTGAACTCTATATTGATCAACCAGAGGGTTATGGGGAAGAACCTCATAAAAATGAAAGACTTGTGTATAAACTGCAAAAATCCCTGGACTTAAACAGTCTGGCAGAAACTGGAACAAAATGTTGCATGACTATGTGAGATCAAGTTTGTTCAAAACCCTGCTGATTATTGTGTTTACACAAAGATGACTGATACTGGAAAGGTGTTTATTGTCATATGGATAGACGATTTGATTATTGCTGCCAGTGATATGAATACCCTTCAAGATGTGAAAGAGAAACTTGCATCAAAATTTAGGATGAAGGATTTAGGAAAATTGACACATTTTCTTGGTATTGACTTTAGGCAAGATGCTGACAGTATTACAATGTCACAGTCAAAGTATGTGGGAAAAATACAAGAGAGGTTTGACATGCAAAACTGTAAACCAAGAACTACACCATGTGAGCAGAAACTTAACTATACTGATGATGCTGAAGTAATGAGTGATGTCAGAAAATACAGGGAGGCAGTAGGAAGCCTAATCTATTTGTCAACTTGTACAAGGCCAGATTTAAGCTTTGTAGTACTGTAAGTAAACTGACTCAATACTTTTCAAACCCTACTACAGAACAGTGGAGCACTGTAAAACATGTTTTCAGGTTTCTAAAAGCCACACAAGATGAAGAACTGTGTTTTAAAAAGGGTACCAATGAGAACCTGATTTATGCATACAGTGATGCCGATTGGGCAGCTGATGTATCAGATAGACGAAGTACTACAGGTTATTGTAGGAGTCTAAATAAGGAGGGTCCATTAGTCACATGGAAAACCAAAAGACAGTCCATTGTAGCACTATCTCCATGTGAGGCGGAGTACATGGCACTAACTGCTACTGTACAAGAATGCTTATACTTAAGACAACTGTTATTCAACATGGATGGTCTGGATTATTTAGCTAAGATCTATGAGGACAATCAGGGTACTATAGCCTTAGCCAAAAATCCTGTACACAGGCAAAGGTGTAAGCATGTTGATATTAAATATTTCATTAGATCAGCTGTAAATGAAGGAAAAGTTTTTCTGGAGTACTGTCCAACTAATGATATGGTTGCAGATGTACTAACCAAACCAGCAACCAAGATGAAGTTGAAAAAGTATGAAATGTTTATGTTTGGTGTATGAAGAATTTATTTAGGTTTGAAACATTAAGAGCCTGATGGAGTTACCCAAAATGTGAGCAAGTGGGGGTGTTGACATTATGAATGTTTTTGTGATGCTCTCATTTTGTTCAAATATGTTTTTCTTTATAGGCTTGTTTTGTATTGGATGCTCAGATGCATCATGTGACTTTTTAATTTACTGCACCTGTGCAGCTTTGATTAATAAAAGGTGTGTGCTCCTTCAAACATTACTCTGGGAGAATGAAGTGAAGCAACATGAAACCAAACTATGTTCAAGCGTCACGTTTAATGCTGAGAGCAAAGTGAACTCTGTCAACACATCCACTCTCACACGGGTCAATTTAGAGTCACCAATCAGCCTAACAAGCATGTTTTTTGGTCTGTGGGAGGAAACCGGAGTACCCGGAGGAAACCCACACATGCACAGGGAGAACATGCAAACTCCACCCAGAAAGGCCCCGGACCGGGATTTGAACCGGCAACCTTCTCGCTAAGAGGCAGCAGCTCTACCAGTTGTGCCACTGTGCTGCCCAAATGATGAGTTACTCTTTTTGCTCTGTTCATAGAAAATTATTGTTTGAATTGATTGTTTGAATTGTTTAGTTTTAAAAAGAGGCAGATAAAATAAGATTTTTTTCATCTTTCTGCCACCTTTCATTTTATGTTTTCTTTTCTTATAAAATGTGAAATTGTTTTTATTTTATTTTAATGTAAAATGAATAAATGAATAAAAACTGTGTTCATTACACACAGACTGATATCTTTCAAATGTTTATTTCTTTTAAGAGAGAGAGAACTTGCTTTTAGTGTGATTTGTTTATCAGTGTCTATTACCCAGAATTGTTTACCCTGTTTGTATGACAATTTGATATGATGTGATACAATGATATGAGAATCCTGAATCATTTAAGCAAGACTTGTGAAACTATAACTACGACTATTCTTACTTTTGACCTTTTCAGTGATTATACACAGTTTATTATTGGATGTGCAAAGAAGAACGTCTAAAGAAAGTATAATCACCAAGATGATTAGGGCATGCACTTCACAATAAGAATGAACGTCTTCGTAACACAATGGAATGGACGAGATGATTGATTTTGAGGAAGTGAAAGCAACATCTTAGAGCCAAAAGATATGCTGCAATTTTATTTAAATTATGTTTTGAACTTTTTCTGAAGCTATGTTAAAATTTAAGAAGCTAAAAGATCGACTCTGGGGAGGATGCTGGTAAGGATAAGTGGTCTTGAGGGTTGATTAAAACCTACATTTAGAAATGTTGATATAATATGAATGAGTACAATCCCAGTATTAATTGTGATTCTCCTGTTGACATGTGGTGTCCTGTCACGTGGACGGAAAAACGAACACTGGCAACCAATGGACTTGAAGGCTGCAAATCAACTGGTTCAGATCAAGATGCAACAGCAAATCTATCTTCCCGCCTCTCGCCAAACTGACTGCTGAAACGCAACTTTGAGGCAAAAGTGGAAAAGTGAAGTATGGAAATGAACATGCTTCCGAATAAAAATGAAGTCCTTCTTCAGCGAAGTGTTGAAACAACAATAAAGACTTCTTTTTTTTGCCATCCACAAGGAATTGAACTGAAGAGCTAAGGCTCTTTATCTTTTTTATCTTTTATTTCCTTACTTTTCTAAGTTTCAACCCTTTTATTTCCTATATACACTTCTTGATATTCTTCTTGTATTGATTCTCTTTAAAGTACGGGACTCTGAATCAAACTATCGATGTCCGTCAACAACTGAGACATCATTTTCAAGTTTGTGTTTCATCATATGTTATGATCAGAACAAGCGCTCAATACAAAAACAACTGGACTTTATTTGTTACAGAAAACGTTTCACCCTCTATCCAAAGGGCTTTTTCAATTCAAAGGAGCAGCCTGTGTGACAGTGAAGTTTTATACATGCTGACATGCCACGCACCAACCTATGTAAATTGGAAGCTGAGATAACGCCCACACATACCTGAGAGTGGGCATTATCTCAGCTTCCAATTTACATAGGTTGGTACGTGGCATGTGAGCATGTATAAAACTTCACTGTCACACAGGCTGCTCCTTTGAATTGAAAAAGCCCTTTGGATAGAGGGTGAAACGTTTTCTGTAACAAATAAAGTCCAGTTGTTTTTGTATTGAGCGCTTGTTCTGATTTTATCATGTCCTGGACGACTGAGAATCTTCACCAGCATATCATATGTTATGTCTTTATTTGTTTTATATTTCATCATGTTATGTTTGTGTAGC
This sequence comes from Garcialebias charrua, assembly GCA_038048925.1. NCBI lineage: Eukaryota > Metazoa > Chordata > Actinopteri > Cyprinodontiformes > Rivulidae > Garcialebias > Garcialebias charrua. The sequence continues at coordinate 10,386 of JBBPBX010016591.1, read as the reverse complement.
AGTGTGATGTTGTTACACTAGATTGTCAAGTGAAAAGCTATAAGAAATTATATGACCACCGGCAGCTTTTATTTTGGAAAGACGACAGATCCATTTCCAAAACAGCGGGTAACTTCCTGTTTCAAAACTATTATTTTTATTTAAATTGAATGTGAACGAAACTGTGAATTATTATTGTTACTGTGGAACATTTCGAGTTCCTTGATTGTTGTTTTGAGTGTCAGTTGGGGTTAAGAAAGAGAAATATAAGTGGATCGTACCATTATAACTCATGAAGAGAAACCGCACAGCTCCTTTGCGCTCTTTCTGTACAGACTCTCATGGAAGCAGGCGCTGTGGCACACAGATGAGAAAAGGCCTGTTTTTGGTGACTATTTTCTGCTGTTTGGGTGCAGGAGCAATAAACGAGCATTCAAAGCAGATGTCGTCTGGCTGTTATTCCACACAAGACACAATGCAGAATCAACTACGCTACAAAACTGGTGCCGTGACCCTTCGACTGGTCAGCTGAAGCAGACCACCAGTGTTGCTGGACGACGTCCGTTGGTTCCATCTGCGCCTTGGAGTCGCTGTCCGTGCGGAGTTCCTCGGACACTGTGGTTGGGAACCTCTCTTTTTTCTTTTTAAATCCTGGACAGGTTCTTGTTTCATTCCCATAAAGGGTAACAGTGAGGTCTCCCCATGGAGGGTCGCAAACTGAATGAAATGTCAACTCCTAGTCATAGGGTATTATCCATTGGTAGGGGGAGAGGGGTTTTTCAGTTTTCTACCCCAGGAAACCCAGGTGTTTTGGGCTCAGACATTTCTGAGTCTGGGAGAAAAAAGGGGTTTGATGACTTGACTAGTCGGACTTTAAGTTTCACTCCGGGACTGAACCCAGTGATTTCTTCATCCTGTCCTGCATTTTCATCTGATGGAGAAGTTGACTCCACCCAATTAACATATTTAATCAGAACCATTGGGTCAGAAATAGGAGAGTCCATCAAGATGTCGTTGATGCAGAACGCTGCGTCAGTGCCTTCATCTGTCTCAACCCCGGATCACAACAAGAACACTTCACAGTCATTTCAAGGTGGTACTACTGTTATTGATGCATCAAAACTTAATCTTGTATTACGCTCTGATGTTGATGTTCCACCCTATTTCAGGGGTGACAAAACTGATAAATGTTCTGTTTTTGAGTGGAAAGATCTCATGCAGGCCTACCTTAGACAGAAACAGTCCACTAAGGCTGAACAGGTTGAAGTGGTTATGAACAGATTGATGGGGAGGGCAAGAGATGTCACTAGAGTCTGGATACGTAGTAATGCAAAAGTTTCAGATGTTTCTGTAATATTTAATATTCTCAGACAACATTTTGGAGACACTGTTCATTCAGATCTGCCTCTAGCTGACTTCTATGCTAGCACACCATACACAAATGAGGGACCTCTTGATTACTGGATACGGCTTAACAAAGCTGCAGAGGTTACTGAACGATGCTTGTCTGGTAAGGGGGACTCAATGACTGACCTGAGTTCACATTTGGTGCTCATGTTTATTCGCCATTGTCCGGACAGAGAGCTGGCACTGGTTTTTAAAACAAAGCCTTCTCGCGATTGGACAGCTAGTGAAGTTCAAGACCATTTAGATGAGTATTTAAAAGAGATCATGCAGTTGTTCGGAGCCGTGAGAAACAGAAAGTGGGGGTTACTGAGCTTTCACACGTGGGTGTGGCTGCCAATGAACAAACTGTGTTACCCATTTCTAGGAATGTTCCGGAACCAGAGAGCTACGAAACAGCCATTGAAAACACCACGATGGACAGGGTCTTGAGTCTTTTGGAGACAGCTCTGAACAGCAACACTCAGGTTATAAGCAACAGGCCCAATATGCAGATCTCCAGACAATCACGGGAATGTCAGGTTTGTGGCAACCGGCAACATGACACTAGGTCACATTGTAGGATGCACAGATTATGTTTTCGATGTTTCTCTCCAGAGCATATCAGTGTTCACTGTTCTAAGACTCAGAAACCTCAATCGCACCCGATTGGTCAGGGACAGACTGATTCGCCTCAGGAAAACTAGATGGTCCTCATTTAGTGGAGGACAGTGTGGGCCTTTCTAGTGTTTCCTCCAACATTGATGATGACATCCAAACTGTCTACATGATGGCTTGCAACACAGTATCTAATGATAAAACTGTCATTTTTCAAAATGTGGCAAAACTGCCTATCAGTGACAGTCTGTTTTTCACTACAGAGCTAGTTGGCAACAAGATTGAGCTACGAGGGATGTTAGATAGTGGGTCTATGGCTACATCTGTACGTGCAGACATAATCCCTCAGTTACGTGAGGCAGGAGTGGTGATGGGAGATGTAATCCCTCCCACTAACATTGGGCCTCATGCAAGAACCGTTCGTACGCACAGATTTGTTCTTAAACTGTGCGTACGAGCGATTTAGGATCATTTGTGGCATTCAACAATGTTTTCGTATCCTAAGATTTTTTTCAGATACGAACAAAATTTACGTGTGGTCCAGAGCTGTCGTATATTTTACGAGCAGTCGGTCCGCTGTTATCCAGACGGATTTCCTTCACTAATAACTTCATATTTCGTTATTTAGAAAATATTTTGGGTTTAAAAAAATCACGCACCATAATTATTCTTGACAATAGGTTATTCTGTTTGAATTAGAATTATAATTTTAAGTTTAATTTGTCTGGTGTGTCGCGCAGGCTTCAGTGAGTCGTGCGCTCCCCTTGGTCATCAAAGCCCTCCTCATATTAACACCCAGGTACATAAAATTCCCATACACCGCCGCAGAACAAGTACAAATTAAGACTGATTTTCATGCTATTGCTGGACTGCTGTGCCAAACACCATCGGAGCAATAGACTGTACACACATACGGATCAAAGCACCTTCACCTGACGCATTCCCATTCCTCAATCAGAAGCAATACCATTCCATAAATGTCCAAATTATATCTGATTCGAAATATAACCTGCAGAATGTGGTTGCGCGATGACCAGGAGGAGCGCGCATGACTCATTTGTGCTGCAAAACATGTTGGCACGCGTCTTGCGCAGCATGGCATTTATTTTCCATCCATCTCGGTAACGCAGACATTTCCTTGACCACCTCCTGTCCGTGCTGCGGCGAGACGTTTTTTGAAGCCATTTTCAGATCAAACCATTTATTCTTGATTTCTGATACTGTACGACCCACGGGAGACACAACATATGCACTACAATATTAATATGAAGTTAACTGTAGTTTCGAGACATTTTAAAATGCTTCTGTTCAAAAACACATCCGACACTTGCGGGGGGGGGGTAGCGGTGCGCGACAGCGCGACTGAGAGCAGAACTTCAATCTCCGAACGCGTAAAGTTCTTCTTTTTACTTCTTGATTTTGAATGAATGGACACTTCCTGCTGTCAAAAGGCAGGAAACGTGGCCTTATATGGTGTTTTGAGGGGTGGGAATTATGTAAATGACCTCTCCGCGAGCACGCGCAGGTGGATAGAACAGGTGGGATTCATTAAATTTATGCAGCTCGTTTACACACTTTTCCTGAGGATAGAAGAGTTTGTTGAATCTGACGTGGCATGTTCGTATGAACGCTTCGTACGAACAAAAGTAAGAGAAATTTAGGATAAAAATACGAACATGTTCTTGCATGAGGCCCATTGTTCTTTTTGGGTGTGGTGGCAAACAGACTGTTCCGGTGGGAATCTGTGAACTGCAACTTAAACTGTTTGGGTTTGATTATGTTGTCCCAGTTTTGGTGGTTGATGGTCAGGCTGATGAGCTTATTGTTGGCACAAATGTGATGTAACCGCTCATCAAACAGTTTAAGTCTAATGAGGCCTATTGGCCGATACTGAGTAGACCTGACTCGACATGTTTGGATGAAAATAGTCAGTTTGTCAGTTTTTTGGCCAATCTTGAAAGGTGGAGGGGGGAGGAAATTCCAGAGAAAGTTGAGACTGTCAAACGGACAAAGGCTGTGACTCTTGAACCTATGAGTGAGCATGTGGTGTGGGGCCGCCTTCCACCTAAGACTGAACTCTCTGTGGGGAGTACTGTTGTTGTTGAACCGAGCACTTCACGCTGTGTGCACCGTAGTGTGATGGTTGGCAGAGTGGTTACTCCACTGTGGGGAGGAGGGTGGCTTCCTGTGAAAATCTTCAATCCTACTATGTCTCCAATTGTGTTGAGAAGGAACGCTAAGGTGGCTGATGTGTATCCATGCATTGCTTTGGAAGATTTTGATGGTGGGATGGACGTGAGGGTACATCAGAATGTGTGTGAAGTGGACAGTTCTCATGGCAGCCTTACAGCTGAGTCATGTTGCAGTGTTAAGACAAAAGTTGGACCTGGCAAATTGGCTGATTTGGGGCTGCAGGATCTATCTGTTAGTGACTGTGAAGTTTCTGAACATTGGCGAGAGAAGTTGACTGACTTGGTGGTAAAGTATGAAGATGTGTTTTCAAGACATCATTTGGATTGCGGCAAAGCTACCGAATTCTGCCATCGCATCAGACTTACGGACGAACGCCCTTTTCGTCTGCCTTATCGTAGGCTTTCTCCTGCTCACTACCAAAAGTTGAAAGAAACTTTAGATGACATGGAAGAGCGTGAAATTATCAGAAAGTCGAATAGTGAGTATGCTTCTCCACTGGTTCTTTGCTGGAAGAAAAATGGTGACTTGAGGTTGTGTACAGACTTCAGGTGGTTGAACGCTCGTGCAGTCAAAGATGCACACCCTTTACCACACCAAGCTGACATCCTTGCAGCATTGGGAGGTAATGCATTCTTTAGCTCAATGGACTTGACTTCAGGATATTACAATGTCCCACTGCATGAGGATGATAAGAAATACACTGCTTTCTCCTCTCCCCTTGGATTACATGAGTATAACCCTATGCCACAGGGTCTGTGTAACAGCCCGGCTACTTTCATGCGAATGATGCTCACGATCTTTGGTGACCAGAACTTTTTAAGTCTTCTTTGTTACTTGGATGATCTGTTGGTTTATGGAAAGTCTGAGGAGGAAAGCCTGCAGAGGCTTGAGATGGTGTTCCGACGGTTAAGAGAACATAACCTAAAACTGTCCCCATCCAAGTGTCAGTTTTTAAGAAAGTCCGTGAAGTTCTTAGGTCACATAGTTAAAAGGGACGGAATTGCAACAGACCCTGATAAAGTGCAGGCAATTGTAGGCGTGTCAGAAGCAGATCTTATTGAACCTGATGGCCCTACGCCATCTCCTAAGAAGATACGCTCTTTTCTAGGCATGGTGGTGTATTATCAGCACTACATTGAGAACTGCTTTGTGATTGCCAAGCCATTATTCCAACTGACTACAGGGACTGCCAAGCCACGGAGAGGGAAGGGTAGGAAGAAGCAGGATTTGGCGCGTAAGCTTGTTGCGGCTGATTGGACCCTGGAGTGTAGCAAAGCATTTAGGACTCTAAAAGCTGCGTTGACAGAGCAGGTTCTACTTGCCCACCCTGACTTTACAAAGCCTTTTTTGCTCTCTGTTGATGCGTCATCTTCCGGATTAGGAGCTGTGCTGTCACAAGTACAAGATGGCCACAACATTGCGAGGCCCATTGCCTTTGCTAGTAAGTCCTTGAATCATGCACAGTCCAAATACCCTGCTCATAGGCTCGAGTTTCTCACCATGAAATGGGCTATTCATGATAAGTTTAGTCATTGGCTGCGCGGACATAAATTTACTGTTTGGACTGACAACAATCCTCTGAAGTACATTCTTACCAAGCCGAAGCTGGATGCTTGCGAACAGAGATGGGTGGCCAAGCTGGCTCCCTTTGACTTTGACATTCAATATATTCCAGGGCAGCAAAATATTGTGGCTGATGCATTGAGCAGGGAACCATTCGCTCAGCACAAGATGATGCACTGTTTGACGAGGACTCCATACAACACTTTGTTGGAAGGAGCCAGAGGTTTGTTGGTGGAAGACGTTCAGAACATGTTTCGTCTTTCCCGGGAAGAGTCTGTGGATGAGAAGCGCAAACTCACTTCTTTGACCCAGGGCTCTGTCACAGGCAGTGTGGACATTATGGACAACGGTGGGAGAGTTTCTCGTGATGAGGTGTCAGCCTTATTTAAGTCTCACCGTTGTTGGAGCGAAGGTGCGAAAATGAGGGCAACCTGCTACACACAGCAGCTGGAAAAACTATCTCCAGTGGGACAGAGCCCACTGCCTGTCCTCACTCATGAGGAGTTGTATGATAAACAGTGTCAGGATCCTGTAGTCAGCCGGGTTTCCTTTTATGTGAACAGGGGACGTCGTCCATCTTGACGTGAGCGCATTCATGAATCGCGAGAGACAAACCGTACACTGCGACAATGGGGTAAACTCACGACCCGGCTGGGCGTGTTGTACCATGTTTCTAAACATGTGGTGAGCAAGAAGAAAGTGTTCCAGTATGTGGTTCCAGTTGCTTTGAAAGGCCAGGTGTTGAAAGGGGTGCATGATGATGCAGGCCATCAAGGTCAGCAGCGCACACTGTGGCTTGCCAGACAGCGCTTTTACTGGGATTCGATGGAACATGACGTCAAAGAATATGTGAGCCATTGCAAGAGGTGCGTCTTGAGCAAAGCACCGGAACCTGAGGCCAGGGCTCCACTTGTTTCTGTTGTCACTTCAGCACCGCTAGAATTAGTTTGTATTGACTTCTGGTCCGCAGAGGATGTCAATAACAAGTCCATCGACGTTCTAGTGGTGACAGACCATTTTACCAGACTAGCCTGTGCTTACCCATGTCCAAATCAGTCTGCCAAATCAGTGGCTCGTGTGTTATGGAATATTTTTTTTTCCATATACAGGTAGTCCCCGAATTACGAGCGCTCTGATCTACGAGGTTCCAGACTTACGAGCTGGCGAATTTTTGGAAAAAACGCAAAAAATACTGAGTTTTCATGTGTTTTTTCACCACAGTTAGTTAGCTAAGCATATGGACACACGTTTCCGATCATTTTTATGCGCTCGTAAATCGGGGACTACCTGTACGGGTTTCCAGCTTGTATACACTCTGACAGAGGGGCTAATTTCGAAAGCTCCCTCATTGCCAAGCTACTCCAGATGGCCGGTGTTCGTAAGAGCCATACAACACCATATCATCCTGCGAGAAATGGCCAGGCTGAACGTCTAAACCGCACCCTGGGTAGTATGATCCGTGCGTTGCCTCCTCGAGCAAAGGAAAAATGGCCTCAGATGCTAAACACACTGACTTTTGCCTATAACTGCACGGTTCACGAAACCACAGGTTTTCCGCCTTTCCTTTTAATGTTTGGTCGAACCCCTAGGTTACCTGTTGATGTGATGTTTGGAAGTGTTCTCTTGGATGGAGAGACTGCTGACATGGACAAATATGTTCAGTCGTTGCGCACAGACCTCAGGGAAGCAATAACTTTGGCTCAGCAGCATGCTGAGAAACAGCAATTGAGACAAGCTGAGGTGTATAACCGAAAGGTTAAGGGACACTCTTTGGAGAAGGGAGACAGAGTATTGATGGCTAACAAAGGGGAACGGGGAAAACGAAAATTGGCTGATCGTTGGAAAGATACGGTTTACATTGTGGTCCATAAAAACAGTGAACTGAACACCTATGTTATCCGTCATCCCATCACAGGACGAGTTAGGACAGTTCATAGGAACCTGATCATGCCTGTAAACTTTTTGCCTTTGCTATCATGGGATGACTGTATCTCAGGCTTCTCTTTCAATCACAGTTTCAGAGAGTGAGTCATCAGATGATGTGGTTTCAGGTGAGCGGGACAGTGATGCTCGAACAACTCACTTGGTTTCCTCCCTTCCAGAGTCTAGTGTGGTGATGACCACAGGCGAAGTGACAGTAGTTAGAGAACCTGAAGCTATTGGAGTGAACGATGGTAGCGTTCAGAGTACAGGGGTCATGTCTTCCTGTGGGGACCATACGAGTGTCTTGGATGGGGTGGCTCATGGGTCAGAGAGCTCACACTCTGAAGATAACACTGGCGACCAGCTTTCAGACTCTGTCGGCATAAGTTTACACCCGAGTGACACTATTGGTACAACTAAGGCCGTTAGTGGTTCACATGTGTCTGGAAGTGATTCAGTCGCTTCAGTTGTCCAAGGGGGAGGGATATGGACAAGACTAGGTAGTGTTACGAATTCAAAAGGTTGAAGGAAAGTCTGAAACGAATGTGCAAGTTTATGCAGGTTTATTGTACATAATAAGAATAAACCTTACAGCAACAAAAGACCTGACTCCGAGCACAGTCCACACACACATCTTCAAAGGCAGGGCCACGGTTATAAAACCCCGGATGTCGTCACCGCCTCCTGGAACCTGGAACCGCCTTGGACTGCTTCGGGACCGCCCTGGGACCACCTACACTACCACGTGACCCTCCTTTCTGCCAATAAACTATCAGCTTCAATCCATCCATCCATCCACCCATCCATCCATCTTCTTCCGCTTATCCGGGGTCGGGTCGCGGGGGTAGCAGCCTAAGTAGGGAGGCCCAGACTTCCCTCTCCCCAGCCACTTGGAGCAGCTCCTCCGGGGGAATCCCAAGGCGTTCCCAGGCCAGCCGAGAAACATAGTCCCTCCAGCGCGTCCTGGGTCTTCCTCTGGGTCTCCTCCCGGTGGGACATGCCCGGAACACCTCACCAGGGAGGCGTCCAGGAGGCATCCTAACCAGATGCCCGAGCCACCTCAACTGGCTCCTCTCGATGTGGAGAAGCAGCGGCTCTACTCCGAGTCCCTCCCGGATGACTGAGCTTCTCACCCTATCTCTAAGGGAGAGTCCAGCCACCCTGCGGAGAAAACTCATTTCAGCCGCTTGTATCCGAGATCTTGTTCTTTCGGTCATAACCCAAAGCTCATGACCATAGATGAGGGTGGGAACGTAGATCGATCGGTAAATTGAGAGCTTTGCCTTTTGACTCAGCTCTCTCTTCACCACGACAGACCGGTACAGCGCCCGCTTCACTGCGGACGCTGCACCTATCCGCCTATCGATCTCACGCTCCAGTTTTCCCTCATTCGTGAACAAGATCCCGAGATACTTAAACTCCTCCACTTGGGGCAGGACCTCCTCCCCGACCCGGAGAGGGCATGCTACCCTTTTCCGGCTCAAGACCATGGCCTCGGATTTGGAGGAACTGATCCTCATCCCGGCCGCATCACACTCGGCTGCAAACCGCTCCAGTGAAAGTTGTAAATCACGAACTGATGAAGCCAGTAGGACCACATCATCTGCAAAAAACAGAGAAGCGATTCTAAGGCCACCAAAACGGATCCTCTCAACACCTTGGCTGCGCCTAGAAATTCTGTCCATAAAAGTTATGAACAGAATCGGTGACAAAGGGCAACCTTGGCGGAGTCCAACTCTCACCGGAAACGAGCCTGACTTACTGCCGGCAATGCGGACCAAGCTCTGACACCGGTCGTACAGGGACCTAACAGCCCTTATCAAAGGGCCTGGTACCCCATACTCCCGGAGTACCCCCCACAGAACCCCCCGAGGGACGCGGTCGAATGCCTTCTCCAAGTCCACAAAGCACATGTAAACTGGTTGGGCAAACTCCCACGCACCCTCCAGGACCCTGTTGAGGGTGTAGAGCTGGTCCAGTGTTCCACGACCAGGACGAAAACCACACTGCTCCTCCTGAATCCGAGGTTCGACTATCCGACGGACCCTCCTCTCCAGAACCCCTGAATAGACCTTACCAGGGAGGCTTAAGAGTGTGATCCCCCTATAGTTGGAACACACCCTACGGTCCCCCTTTTTGAATAGGGGAACCACCACCCCAGTCTGCCAATCCAAGGGAACTGCCCCCGATGTCCACGCGATATTGCAGAGTCGCGTAAGCCAACACAACCCCACAACATCCAGAGCCCTAAGGAACTCAGGACGAATCTCATCCACCCCCGGAGCCTTGCCACCGCGGAGCTTTTTAACCACCTCGGCGACCTCAGCACCAGAGATTGGAGAACCCGACCCAAAGTCCCCAGGCTCCGCTTCCTCAGTGGAAGACGTGCCAGTAGGATTGAGGAGGTCTTCGAAGTATTCCGCCCACCGACTCACAACATCCCGAGTTGAGGTCAACAGCACGCCATCCCCACCATAAATGGTGTTGGTCGCGTACCGCTTTCCCCCCCTGAGACGCCGGATGGTGGACCAGAATCGCCTCGAAGCCGTACGGAAGTCATTCTCCATGGCCTCTCCGAACTCCTCCCACGCCCGAGTTTTTGCCTCAGCAACCACCCGAGCCGCATGCCGCTTGGACTGCCGGTACCTATCTGCTGCTTCCGGGGTCCCACAGGCCAAAAAGCCAATAATAATAATAATAATAAACTTTATTTGTATAACACCTTCC